>KN838953.1:7111-27213 GCA_000827195.1 Laccaria amethystina LaAM-08-1
AAGGAATGAAATAGTAATGATATTGGCCTAGGCAAGTAATGATAAGGAATGAAATAGTCAGTACTTATCACTCCCCCACCTATTCCTACTGGACTCCTGGACTCCAGTTGAATTCCTACTGGATTCCTACTGGACTTCCACAGTCCAATAGGAGTCCAGTAGGAATCCCGGAATCCAGTAGGAGTCCTACTGGAGTCCTACTGGATTTCAACCATTCTTCAGTCAACAACTTGATTGCTACTAAACTACCATACAAGAAATTGATTGTAAACTAATAAAAACTACATTTGACGAGCCATTCTCATCGTTGGTGGGGGAGGGTGTAGTGGGCCATGTTCGCCGTTAGTGGGGTGGGGCTGGGCCGTTGTGACCGTTGGCGGGTGCTGGTGTTGGGCCGTCGTCGCGGTTGGTGGGGTGTCGTGCTGGGCCGTCATCGCCGTTGATGGAGGGGTGGTGGAGGTGGGCCGCATTTGCCGTTCGTAGGGTTTCGTGGTGGGCTCACGTCGCCATTGGTGAGTGGTGGTGATGGGCCGTCGTCACCGTGAGTGGGGGATGGTAGTGGGCCATGGTCACTGTTCTTGGGGGCCGTCAGTGGAGTGTGGTGGTGGGCCGACGTCGCCGTTAATGGGGTGTGGTGATGGGCCGTCGTCGCCGTTGGTGGGTAGTGGTGGTGGACCCTCGCCGCCATTCGTGTTGCCGCGTTGTCTTGCATGCCGTTGTCCCGCGTGCCCTCGTCTTTGTGTGCCCTCGTCATTTCGTGCCGTTGTCCTTGTGTGCCCTCGTCGTTCCCTGGTCTCATCCTTGCGCGCTCTTGTTGTCTTCATCAACCCCCTCCCCCTGCCCTCGTCGACCCCCATCGACTTCGTTTCGTTCGTTGTTGCCAGGCTGTGTCGTCGTTTCCTGGTTGTGTGGTTGTTGTTCGTCGAAAAGGACAGACGACGAATCTGTCGTCATCCGTCGTTCCGTTGCTACGTAACCGTGGAACCTGGAATTCAAGTCAGCAAGCTATGAGGGAAATGAAGGGGAAACTTACTATGGACGGTGACAACGTCGAGCGTCGTCACCGTCAAACGACGTTGCATCGTTGTTGTCGTCTTCGCAGGATGATGGTGGTGACATGGAAGGATGTGGGTTGATGTTTGGGCAGAATTCCCACTCGCGGAATTTGCCGGCATCCTTTTTAGGAAGGTGGTTATTGGTTGGTATGTAGGGCATAAAATATGTAGGTATATAAAAGCTTACATGGTACAACTGGTTGAGCACTTGTATGTAAAGTTGTTACTGTGCCCGTGAGGTCCAGAGTTCAATCCCTGATGTTGCGCTTTTTTTTGTTATTATATAATAACAACAACAGTGACAAACTGGACTCGAAATTCCTACTGGACTCCTTGTACTGGACTCCTACTGGACTCCTACTAGACTCCTTGTACTGGACTCCACTATACCCATTCCTTAGGAATCCGCAATTCCTTGCAATTCCAGTAGGAATTTACTAGGACTCCAGTAGGACTCCAGTACAAATTTGGATGGTGATCAGCCAATATGAAATTTGTTGGAGTCCTAGTCCAGTCCGGTAGGAATCCAGGAATCCAGTAGGAGTCCGGTAGGAATAGGTGGGGGAGAGTAAAGAGCTTGAAATAGTAATGATATCAGCCTGGCACTACAATGATGTACATATCATTTCTGTAGCCTAGGTTTCTCATATCATAATTTTCCTTGGCCAGATTCAAATGGCTGGCCAGGCAACTGCCTAGATTTTATCATATAAGTGGTAGGCACCACTCTTTGGTGGACAGCCCAACAGTTCCACCATTGACGCCCTCCTCACATTCACCAATGATGTCCAATGCACATGGAACTGTAAAATGGTAACATCAGCGCTAACATTCGATATAAAGGGCTACTTCGACTTTGTTAACCATAACAGGCTCCTGAGCAAACTTCGCCACAAACACATTCCCCTTGCCTATGTCAAGTGGGTAGCAAGTTTCCTCACAAGCTGAGAAGCAGCCATTTGCATAGATGGAAAACGTGGAACAATGGGACAGGTAGATAACGGCATACCACAAGGCTCACCAATCTCCCCCATCCTCACAGCCTTCTACACATCTGGCCTCCTTGAACAATTCCAACCCAAATCACTCAACCCAGCCAACCAGGAGTTCCCAAGCCCCGACAATGTAATGGATGTCCACCTCCTGATGTACGTGGACGATGGCAAACTCTACGTCTCATCCAAGTCTCTCAAAACAAATGTTGCCTACCTCAAAGGGGTGTACAACAAAGCCAAAAAGTGGCTCAAAGACGCGGGTTTGTCACCAGACCACACAAAAAGAGAGCTGATGCACTACACCAGAAGGAAAAATGATGGGAGCCCGTCAATCTCATTCGATGACAAGGATGGGATACACCGCATAGTAAAACCTGAGTCCACAGTCAGGTGGCTGGGAGTCCATTTTGACAAGCTCTGCTTCCAAAAACATGCCGCCATCTTAGCAGCTCATGGCAAAAACACAGTAAGCAGACTAACCATGCTAGCCAACACAGTTCAGGGCCTAAGTCAAACCCACCTCCGACACCTCTACCTTGCCTGTGTACTGCCCAAAATCCTGTACGCATGCCCAGTCTGGTGGTCTGGACATCAATACGAAATAAAACTACTAGAGAAAGTACAGAGATGCGCACTAAGACTAATTTGCACGGCATTCCAGACTACCCCAACTGAAGCTCTAGAAATAGAAGCCTCGATACCACCAATCAAACACCAAGCCGCCCTCCACCAAAAACAGTGCGCCATATGATTTAACAAGCTTAGTAACACCAGCCCTATCATACAGAGACTTCCTAAGGCATGGAGAGATGGGAAATAACCATCAACGCCCCCACCACTACAACCAAAACTTAACAATAATTCAGCAGCAGACCGTGCAAGGACAACCAACCTCCTCGACCTAGCCAAACACACATGCCACACACACGAGAGAATCAACCCATACCTAACAGCCCCATGGCGTTGAACAAAACACAACTTCGCCGGACGCATCCAAGTCAAGCCATGCAAACCAGAAACAAAAGACGAAAAAGAAAAACAAGAAATTGTAGATAGACACAAAAAACAAGTAAATGAAATAGCCGAAAAAGAAGAATGCCTCATAATCTACTCAGATGGATCCATGGTGAGGAAGAAGGGATTTCCACAGGTGGGCGCAGCAGCAGTCGGATACCACAAGGGGATAGAGGTCTTTGCCGGAAAGATGGGGATGGGAGGAAGAGCCAAGGTCTACGACGGGGAGATGGCGAGGCTGACACTGGGCGCAAAAATGGCTTCGAAATTTGTTAAAAACCACCCAGAAATCACTTGAATATATTACTTCGTGGACAACTCCGCAGCAGCAGGAGCGATATTTGACCCAAAACCCCAACCAGGCCAACTGTACGCAGCGAAATTTCACCGGAGAATGGTCAAATTTCTCGATGACAATTCCACACACATGGTCAAAATCAACTGGTGCCCCAGCCACTGCAAAATCCAAGGCAACGACAGGGCAGACGAGCTAGCGAAAGAGACAACACAAATGGCCTGGAATGCACCCATCGGGACATCAAGGGCATACACCCTATGTCGCACCAAGGCCACCACCCAGGCAGGATGGGCTCAAGACTGGCAAAAAGCACCAAAGAGGGGCCGGTTCGCAATATCGAACAGAATCCCCCCATCCCTCAACCCCATGACACACTTTACAGAGCTCCAAAATCAACGGGAGGTGTTCGGCCGCCTAATACAATGCCGCACTGGCCACGCATACACGGGCAAATTCCACAGACAGTTCTTCCCCGAGAAGAGCGTTGCATGTGAATGCAGGGAAACCCTACAAATCTGCAAGCACATCCTCAGAACATGCACACATTACACAAACCACCAGGAAACCCTACATAATGGAGATAGAGAGATTGCCCTACTGGAGCTCCTAGGGATGCCCAAAGGGATCACTGCCCTCACCGAGTTCCTTAAAGAATCAGGCGCCTTCAACACATTCACCAGAATGAAATACCTGCCCAAAGATGCCCCAACATTCGAAGACGAACCAGAGCCCCCAGACATAGACTCTGAGGATGAAGCCTCAGACTCAGACCAGTAGCCCGCGCCCCGTATGCCCCGCAGACCCCACTCCTCGAGCACCATAGCGCTCCCACTTCCCCAAGCACCTCGGTGCAACCGCCACCCCCGATGGAGAGGTGCCGAGTGACGCACGAGATCGCGTACGCGCAGACGAGGTGGTGGTATTGACTGAGGATGCTACAAATACGATACAACACTATATCTAGATGTAATGAAGACCCTCGAACACCTCACTAGGACCCCGAACACCAGAGGATGGAGTAGGCATCCTGCCAGGATGCCCTACTCCACCGATACCCTGGACCCACTCACCCTACCCTTCACTCTCTCTATTCCATACAGCTTCACTACAATCATCCTTACTCACAGAAGTGATATCCCATATGACATAAATACACCTAAGGATAGCCTAATGCTACCCGTGTGTCTTAGTACTAGACTACTTGTTGCACGTAAATCCCTAGAATCGAAAAAAAAAAAAAAAAACAATCATTTGAGGAAGGAGGCGGGCACGAATGATGCAAGTCCTCCACCAACTCAATGTAATGGAGTGCTCCACGCTCCAATAGAGGTTATGATGATACGGAATTGCGCCAAATGCGGTTGTTTGCACAAAGCAAGGCGGTGTAACATGTTAGTCCCGCAGTAAGTGCCTTATCTGCTTAACTACCTTCCTACTATTGGTACTTTCCACATCCCAACACATCCTGCCTGTTCGCAATACTTACGCTCACATATGCCACTATTTGTTTACTTGTATAATGTCACGTGTTGTTACCGTTGTACTTATACCTCGTGTTAGACACGAGGAATATCATCTTCTCTACACCCATAACCTCTGATTGCTTGAGTACGAAGCCCTACCAACGGCTCTTCTTAAGCATTAGGAGAATACAGCGTCTCTAGTCTTGATCTCTGTCGATTTGAGCAATCTCCATAGGAACTGTCCTTGGAGGTCAGAACACGGGAACGTAGGACTGTCACATTTCACGACTCCAAGCTTTTGATCGTTAGAGTGACTAAGAGTCTTCACACCTTTGCTCGCTAGGGTATCCTACGGCTTTCCCACTACTCGAGTGATCGTTACATCAAATAGCGGTTACAGGTGGAGTCAAGAGAAATTTGGGAGGTGTCTAGAGTTTTGCATTTGGCTGTCATGTTTTCAGGAAAAGTTGAAAGAAAGAGCAACTTGGAATTGAACGTTTTCAAGCTGACAAGCAGTCTAGAGAAAGCTGGAAGAAACTGTGAAAGAAAGATTCCAATTGTATTTACAGTTGTTTGTTCTCTAAGTTGCACTTGGTCCATCAGCCAAGTTCCAACTCTCTCCAGCAAGATGGGAAAGAAACAAAAAGAGGACATTCCGAACATCAACAGTATCGCCAATAGAGACATTATTCAACGCCTCAACTTTATGTATCAAGCAATTGTTTACTTGCAGAGTCTCAGTACTTCTGCTTCGACCTCGTCGACTTCTTCTGCAGACTCTATGGATCAATCTGGTGTCTCCCCAGGCAAAGCTTCTGGCTCCATAACCGAACCCTCATCTCCTCGAAAAGCAGCCAAAGGAAGACGGAGACGCGTTATCGGACGAAAGAAAACCGTGAATGATCTCGCGCGGAGCTACGTTCATGCGCTGAAGGTCGTTGGGCAGAAAACGACCGTCAAGATGTAAGTGACGCCATTTAAATAACTTCGAGTCATTCAGACCATTATTCAGGGATCCATCGATAAAACGTACGTTATGTAAAGGATGTAATGTCGTTCTCGTTCCCGGATCCACGGCCATTGTTCGCGTGAAAAGTAGGTCTCTCATCGATTGTGTTTGCCCTCGCAGCAATCTTATCGTTTCTGTTGTCTTCAGGATCTTCCTCACACAGACATAGTGTCGTATACACCTGTACAGGATGCAAGAGCTCAAGAAGGATACCTGCGCCGCCAACCGCACACACTTCATCACCACCAGAGTTGCAACCTCAAACGCAACGTCAGACACCCGCTGTTACCCCCCTTCTTCAGGAAATCCTTACTGAACACGATCCCGGCCAATCCAAAGCGGAACTTCCAGCTACCAAAGAGACTTCACTCCGCAAACGCAACAGGAAAGCCACTCTTTCACGTCTTCCTCCCCTCTTTGCGCGACAGGATTCAGGCCATGTCACCTTTCGTGGAAACGAAAGAATGCCTGAGATAGATTGGGAGAAAGGGCAAGGGATGTTCCTTGTATGATGTCGTTGGAGAGGCAAGCGGTTTAAACCGATCTAGAACTCAGGATTCTTGAGTCACGCCTTCCTTTGGACACAAGGGGGATTCACTCTCCAGCCAAGTCATTTTTGCAGGCCTCGAGCCAATCCTAGAATCATGGAGTCTGCAGAACAAGGGATTTTACGTTTGAGACGGCCAAGCTCCAAGTCGACGTTCCAGACCGACATGTGCTTGAATCTTCATCCATTGCAGGAAAAATATTGTGTCTCTCGTGATGTTGAGAGATCCATTCGTTGTATGGGTCACGACCGATATGGAGGGTTGGAAACTTGTCAAGCTACTAGCGAATACGTAGTCTCTGTTGTGGCATTGTGTCCGCTACAACATGGGTTGGCATGCAAAAGTAGTATTAAATGGCCATGTCAGCCCAGACCAATCAACAAATTACAATTTACCGAACATGTCGAAATATCTAACAGAATGCTCAAACTGGGGCAGGGGGAAAGACATACACAAACCTCCAAAATTTGACAGATCCCATCCTGCTCAAGTCAGTTACTCGAGCAACTCCTCATCACCCTGCCAACAAATCAGCGCCACAACCGACTCTTGCGGGGGCGGTTTCTTCCACTCCCCATTCATCATTTTCTGAAACATGATGCTATCCATCATGAAGTTACCCCCCATAAGTTTGTCTCCCAGGCGGTAGATATCCCCCTCCGACTCCACGTTACACCAAAATCCTTCCACCCACTCACCAGCCAATTCTCTAGGCGATTTGATGAGAACCTGAATCCCCTTCCACGTCTTGACCATGTAAGTCCGGATTCTTGCTCGTATGAATTCCTCTGGGTAGGTGAGGTGTAAGGAACTCCAGATGTCTCGGTTCCTGAAGGATTCCAAGCAAAAGAAGCCTGGATGTGGAAGTTCGGAAAATGGAGGTGGTGGTCCATAGATTTTCATGTGGTAAAATCTCTTCTCCATGATGGTCATCCCACGAGTTTTTTCGTCTACAGACTTCTTCAAGTTATCCTGCTCGCTGCTGGGAATTTTCAGTCTTGAATCATGGATAGAGGACAATCAACGTACGAATATTCATCCATATCTATCAATCAAAATATGTGGGCAGTAAAGTTCACTCCCGTGGCGATTTTCGATGAAGAATGGCGGCCGTTTGGATGCAACTGGCCGGCAACCACAGTTCCCGGCTGTTTGTCTGTGTTAGCTTGAGATGGAGACATTTACTCAATTTTGGCTAAGTCAAATACCCAAGATTTCTAATTTCTAAACCTTTCTGTTTCTTGCCCATGTGTCTCTTTATATAAGTTGTATATTCCTCGTCCTACAATAATTTGGTATGAAAAACCTGTCGGCACTTCTCAAAAATAGACGATGTCAGTAATCACTGACGGCTTTGGGACGGCCCGGGAGGAAGAATGACAGAAATATTTGAACGGGCCTCGACCAAAAAATAATTGGCTATAAGCCTGCCGAGCGTATCCCAAAAATATTTTGGAGATTACTTGAGACCGAAGAAGAAAATTGAAATATTTAAACGTGCTTTTGGTCAACTCGCGCCGTGAAGGTGCGACTCTAAGCCCGGGGCCACGACAAGGGAGCACGAGGTAAGCGATGGCATAAAGCCGCGCTTACCGCCCCCGGGAATGATTCACTCACCCAGATGATCGACGTCCTGTGCCGAGTATTCAGTCTTGAGTTTTTCTCCCTCCCTCAACTTTAATAATCCCGAATCTAGATCGAGGGGCTAATTTACCTTTTTCGCGCCTCTTCCGTCAGTCATCTGCTTCACAAAAGCGTACATTAGCATAAAGGTCAAGCGACGAGAGAAGAAAATACTCGCTTCTGATCAACGTCCGAAGCCACTACATAAATACATTATACCTGAAATCGTATTGAACGAGAATGAGCAGGGAATCCCCATGAGCGATCAAACAGCACGAACCTAATATTACCCAACTTCCATCCAACTCGGCCCTGAAATCCTATGTGAATGGAGTTGTTTTGGTAACTAATCGAGCAGAACCCGCCTTGTTACAATCCATGACTGACAACGCGACGCTCTTGCGTTTGTCACGGATTCCCGATTGCGGGACGTTCTAATAAAATCAGTAATGCGATGCCGTTTCTGGTAGCGATCAATCAGTGGGCGTTCGCATTCGGTTGTCCTGTCAAGTGGGGTCCCGCTGACGGCAGGGACAAGTGAGCGACGCGGATGGTAGAGACGCACCTGTCTCTCCGTTATCAACTGCTGTATCGCTTTAATGTTGTATAGTGAAATGAATGTGTCGTCCTGAGCAACTGTGAGTTTCGACGGATGACCTGACAACATGTCAGCCACCTCCTTGCCACCTCCTCGAAACATAACCGCTTGAGCCCAAAAAGTCGAGTACTAAAAGAGGGTTGTGCGAGTTAGATAATGGCGATGTCGAAGGTGGGCGATGTCGGTTTATGGCGTTGGGCGTTGTCGTGTTGTCGATGATCTTGCGTTGAGCATTAATATCGAGCCAAAGCGGGCAGCTGAAGAAAGAAGATACGGTCATGAAAGGTCAAATAAATCACAGCGGGATGTCAGATAGAGTGGAAAGGGAGGGAGGATGTGGTGGTAAGGAAGAGAGACCGGACCTGCCTTTCGAATCATTTCATAGAGAAAGCTGTATGGTTTTGTTGTGGAGAGCGACAACCAGTCAACCACCTTGGTCCAAAAATAGCCTGAGCATGCTCACCTCCACTGCTCTGTGTATAAAATTGTAACGCGGTGCATGCATCACAAGAAATTGCACAAAGGGATCGCGTAGTTAAACAAATATTGTGTTTCCTTAGCTAATGTCATTTTTATGTGGAATACAGGGAATAACGCGGCGCGTACGGGTTATTATTTTCTGGTGATACCGTCAAAGCCGTGAGGTCGGGGCTTCAGCATGTTTGCGTAGCGCGACCGTCAGATTCGCATGACCTTTCCATGGAATAAATGACGAAACTTCGGCGACTGAAAAAGATGGGTATATCTATTATTCTGCGACGTGACGCTGGCGACAAAGGGATTAAAGAAAGTGGAGTATACAATACATCGATTGTGCATCCACCCCATAGTCACGAATAAACCGAAAACATGTTCTGTGTACATACGAGCACAATTTTATGTAAAGAAAGACTCTCAGAAAATAAGCAAACGCATACCTTGATTATTAGATGACAGGACCAATCGTTGAAGTGGGAATCTATTCCGGTCGGCTGATTTCCATACCATAATCAATTCTCCACCACCCACTAAGTGCGAGAAATCATTAGTACTTCTCGAGGGCAATCAAATCATACCTTAACCATCGAATAACACTCGACACCAGTTGCGCTCTCGCCAGACGCAGGAATGCCCGTCTTGTCAACCTTGCCTTTTCCCAGCGTCAGAGTGCTAACGATCTAAGATTTCCCTTAGCGTGATCATGGAAGTAACGACGAACGGAGCAAACCTCGAATCCAAGGTGAAGATATTGATCTCTCGACTTTTACGTGGTCGATTCCAGGGTGAATATAGAATTGGGAGCATGTGCGAATGCTTCCTGAACGAGATTCGACATCATTCCTACAGGCAAGCAAGAATATGAATGAGATCACAAGTCGAGTATTCTCATATACTGACCTTGTCCTTGGTATTCGGGATCGGTCATTATAAGTTGTAGGTACCAAGAAGCGTCGGGCGATTCCTTTGAACCCTTTCCCTTATACCCCTTCTTCAATGCAGCGTGGCTAGAATCGAGATACTCAAATCCTATGCGCTGTTGGCTGAGTTGTTGTTCTCTGCGTGGTGGGGAGAGGCAGGGTCGCAGAAAGGATTCATATGTATTTTGAAGAGAAACGGCAAGGTGACCAGCATCAAGCCTTGAGAGGAACGGTCACCATCCTCAAGAAAATCAAAAACATTTGTTGCAGCCTCCCTAGGCGTCATGACAAGTGGGCCTCCTCCTTGGGCGGCGGGGTCTTCTGGGTTTCGTGAAAACCAACCTCCCTCCTCGTCATCGTCGTTCTCGACCGGCCCAACGACTTTCTCCTCGCCCACCACAACTCAACTAACCTCCGGAGTCCAACCATATTCTACGCATTCGTGGAGGACCACCCTGCCAGCAACATATACATATCCAGGCCCTACTGTCTACCCGCCCACCACACAACCTCTGAATCCGCAGACACATATATCCTACTACCAGCCAGAAAACTATCAGCCACAAACGAACTATGGTCAACAGCACCAGTATCAGGCTTATCAGCCTTCGCCAATACCTGCGATAGCTCCTGTAGCAAAACCTCCATCTCCCTCTCCATCTCCGCCCCCACCCGAGCCAATCAAGCACTGGGACAAAGCACTCAAAGGTTTCCTTACACAAGCCGGTCTCACTCAAGCCCTTCGGGGATTTGAGGATGACATGATCGTGCTAAATCCGATTTGGGAGAAAGAGAAGATTCCGGGTGGGCTTCGGGAACTGGTGAAGGACCTTAGCGTGCGTTGTCTTTTCAGTTTGTTGTGTGCGCATTCGGTTCACGATATGACCTCAGGAAGTCGAGGAATACCCAACTAATCAAGGGGAAGACGTAGACATGCCAACGCCCGAAGAGACTGGGCCGTCGTTGGAAGAGAGGAAGTTAGAATACGTGCACCTAGCTAATGGTGTCCAACCGCGATCGCAGACGTCAGTGAGTCTTGTCATCTCCACCTCTCTCCTCCTACTCAACGCTCGGAAATGAAGATCAACAAATCCATATCCGTGTTCCTTGCAAAAAACCGCACTCGGAACAATGCTTCAAATCGTTCCGAGTTCTTATACACCCTCGCCGAGAAGAAACGCAAGTTGTTCGATGACCTAAACGGAGGGGATTCGGCTCCCATACCTTCTTGCGCACGCACAGACGCGAAGCCTATTGATCGTGATTTGCAGATGAAATATGATATTGCGAAAAATGAGGGACCGTTGAGGAGGACAGTAAAAGCGGCCGTTGCTGAGGAGACTTCTGCTCAAGAAAGGAAGGAGGAGCAGAAGAAGGCCACCGCTATTCCTGATGCGTCGTCAGACCAAGACCTGGATGAACGCGCTACTGCTGCCCGGTACCCAGGGATCGACGAACGGCTCAAAAATGTTGAGGCTCACCTCGCTATTCGCTATGGTACACATCCATCCTGCCTGTCATGCCAAGTCTAATCTAACTCCTCGCACCTTCTAGTACCGTCGCCACCCCGAAACCTCGTCGCCCGACTCAAGTTCCTCGAGGACCACATCATCCAACTTGAAAAGGAGTACCCACCATGGGCAGCACTCCACTTCAGCCAACCAAACAGAGGTGTAGGTCGCTCTCCCTGACTTCTGACCTACCATGTTTCTACTCACCCTCTACGTATTCAGTGGCCCCCACCGCCTCGAGCAACGCCGATCATCGTTCCTCCACACCTACGGCCCAGAGAACACCCGGATCCTCCCCCTCCAACGACGACGGCGAATACGGGCAGCGTTGCTGCTCCAATACAAGCTCCTGCTAGTGTTGGTGCAGTGCCAAGGGCGAGGAGCAAACAGTCGAGTCTGCAACGTGCAGTTTTGGAGAAGCTGGAGATTCAACAGGCGATGAGTGACCTTGGAAAGGTGGAGGTGGGTAGCTGATATAAGTATCGATCGCGTTCAGTGAAGCTTTAGGACTTTGTCAAGCTTCAACTGTGATGGCAAGGTTCAATATTCGTGATACACACTACACACTACCAGGTGACATTAAATTAGATCAGCCACTTCTTTTTGGCTTCCGTCCAACATCCATTCCTCCTACATGCAGGCCCATCTGACTGACAAACCAATACATGTCAGGTTCGAGATCGAGTTAATGGTCACTCCGAATATGCCCCAACTGCATGAGTTAGGAGGTCTCAAGGACTACAATGGGACTTCAACACCCCATTACTTCCACACAGTGCTTCCAATACAAGGAGACAACTACGAACCAGATCCTCGGTTCCTGGATGTTGTGAAAAGAATATTACGGCTGGCTGATTTGCCTGTAGAAGGTGTATATGTCCTGGATGGAGAGCCGTCGCGATATCAAGGCTGGGCTGTTCATGGTGATCCCTCCTTGACACCTGTCTCATCAGAAGCAGGTAAGGTGTCCAACTCAATCACCTTAGAAAACAAACTAATCGAAGTTAGTTGGCTTTGAACTTTCATCCCCAGCTTTCGATGCGCGGGCCTTGATTTGGGAAGAGCAATCAAGGAGGGTTTTTGGGAGTGTGAAAGAACATTTCGAGATTATCACTTCTGCGAGCTGTGGGACACATGTCCATGTCAAGCCTGAGGAAGGTGACTGGGAGCTCAATGCCGTCAAAAAACTGGCAAAGGCAATTGTTGTTTTCGCACCCATTATTGCTGAACTATTAGGGCCAGCTCGGCAGACCAGCATGTACTGCAAAGATAACACACGAGGCCGATACATCCATGATGATTTAACCAGCAGAGGAGGTCTCGGACTCATCTTGCATCGAATTCAAGGCAAAAGAAAGATAACAACCCTTGTCAACTACATGTGCCCTCCAGAACCAGAAGACGAGCTGGGACGCAACTACATATGGAACTTGACAAATGTCTGTGATGCCGACTCCTGTGGGACTGTGGAGTTTCAGGGGGCAGGAATGAGCCTAGCCATCGACGATGTGAGGAAATGGGTTGCATTTGTGATTGGGTTCGAGGGTGGCGCAAATCTGGCGACGAACGAATTCTATAACCAATATCTCACCACGGATCCAACCCATGATGATCTGCTCGAATTCGTTGAAGGCGGGCTTCTGCCTGAAGCACAATCAAGTTTCCGTAATTGGTTTTCGAGCCTGGGCGGAAATCAAGGTGATGTGGGAGGGAGTGAGAGAGAATGATTGTTACCCCAGTTTTGATACCCAGAACAAAAATAATGGTATTTGTTGGACATACACTCCACGTATAGTATACCATCGGTCCAAAAAAGACTTGAAAAATATATATCACTGGGTCGAATGAATGGGTATCAGAGCAATACCACCATCCATCCTCGGGATCCACGAAACCTATCCCTTTTATATCCCACCCTCCTCTCCTTCTGCCCCCCATCCATTTGTAATAGGGCCAGGCCCTGCTCGGCAATCGGACCCTAATCAGTTGTTATCCAATAAACACAGACACAAGTTGGCATTAAAACCAGAAACTCACGACAACGTTGTAAGGCGTCGATGAGGAGTCCTCACTAGGCTCCCCTTTCCCCCGAGTTGCTCGCATCATCTGCTGTAGCTCAGCACTAATAGAAGCCTTTATTCTCGAATGCGAAGAAAAACGTGTGAGACCCATCATAAGTATCCAGACCGCAATAGTGACTGGCCTTTGCTCTCCATGGCAACATCGTATTTTTAGAGGTCGGTAGAGAGAGCGTCTGAGGAAGGAGGTTCGCAAATGACCTGGTGAAAACGATTGCCACGTGAGACTGCGCCATCACGTTATGCAAAGAATACTTCGAGTTTGTCTTTCGGTTCGTCATATCGGTAAATGTAGCGTTGCGTCCCGGAAAGTTTGAGCCCCGCTGAGGTGCTTAATTCTGTCTTTTCCGAGTACAGGTATTCTCTTTCGTAAGTTTCATTACCGCTTTCGAGCTGCGAGGCGGGATAAAACTTTCTGGGGGGTAAATTCTGCGGTCCCAGTGCTTGGCCCAGAGGGATAGTCGGGAAGATGGGAGGTGTAAGTTCGGTTCAGCACCCAGGTTCCATGAAGGGAGCGGAAGACAGCCGCTGCAGCGAAGAGAGCTGAATTTGCGGATTGAGAGAGGGTGTGCTCGAGAGCGTCGGGGTTTCTTCAGTGACACATTGATGAGCGGAAGGTGGCAACCAGAGAGGACTTGTGAAACGATGCGGCGCAAAAATATCCTGTGGCCGAATGAGACGTTTGTTAAGCCCCGGGCAAGAAGGCGGAAGTGGAGTTCCTATCATACGAGCCAAGTCACTGCCAAATTTCACGTATTCCCTCGGCAATTGCGCTCTAGGTCTGCTGTCTCTAACTTGTTTCTCCAAAGCAAGGCCTTCTTGGAACTCGCTGAGAGAAGGCCACGAAAGCGACCCAGAGAACAAACCGGCACACCACTGGGCCTGTAGTTCAATGCCAGCCCAATATGGGGCACGGTATTGTCCTACAAACGCGGCATTTGGAAAGGAAGGAGGTAGGATACCGTGGTGGAGTAGAAATGGCAGAAAGCGATCATTTGGAGAAAAGTCGAGGGAAGAGAGCAGGGACGGTGGCAGGATGGTCGATGCCGAAGATGGGCGGAAACCAGTAGCAAAAATGATATCTGTGATGTTTGAGAGAGGTGAGGATCTCTCGGGATCGATGTTCAAATTAGAGCCAAAGACAGTGGAGAGATGACCTTTATGGAGTATGACACGACCAGAGCGGACAAAATTGGTGTACATATCTGAAACAGCAACGTGTGGAGGCGAACTCATATCAGCTTTCATGTCAGCTGAGAAGTCAGACAGGTTCCCAGAAAAAGAACGCAAATACTCATTCATTTCTCTCCATCGTCCTTGTGCAGATCAATGGGTCTGCACCGGAGTGGGATATCGATAAAGCACCAAATCTAGAGGGAGAAACGTTGTCCCAGGATCCTCGACATCCAGCGGGAGATGTTTCGGGACGACCCAGAACTGACATGGAACGACGTGGCGTATGGAAGCAGCATGAGGGGCGATGTCATCCGCAACTTCAACGCCACTGAGGGAGCCGCCTACTATTGTAACATGCTTGCCTTCAAAGGTTTTATGAGAGGAGTAGGAGGAGGAGTGAGATACGGTTCCTGGAAAGGTCTCGAGGCCAGGAATGGCAGGAATATATGGCTCCGAGAAAAAGCCACATGCAATATCAAGACGATCAAATATAGCGGTTTCTTGCTGTTCAGACCTATTAGACCATGTCACGGACCACTTTTTGTCTCCCGAACTCTTCACACCAGTAACTTTACATCCCAAAGACAGTACTGCAGGCTTGAGATATTTGTGAGCGTACGCGGACAGGTAGTCGCCCACTTGTCTAGCTGTTGGGAATGTGGGTGCGCTTTCGGGCCAAGGAAATCTGAGAAACAGCAAGTGTACTTGGAGAGATTCGTCTGCATCGATGGACGACATAGCTTTGAAGCAGGCGACCACAATCCCCCTATAGTCTCCGCTGATTCGAACAACCGAGCCGTTCAAGTACTGCTTTGGCGGAGGCAAGACCTGTTGACCCTGCACCTATGCAAAACTAAGTTAAATCGTCAAATCGTCAATGAGAGGGCAGACAATAAGTCGTACCTATGATGGCGACTGTGCACGACATGGTTTTCTTGAACTCGGGGTCGAAGTCAGGGTCCTCATACCATCATCGGCGGTGGTGGGTATGGATAGCTGCTTGCACGTGATCTTGACTTTTCCTCTCCCCTCCCTCTACTCCCCCTGCCTCTTTCTCTCCCACCCCTCCATCCGTTCCCGCCCCATCAATCTCCCTCCACGACATACAAGTCTCCTCAAGAACCCCCTCCTAGACTCCCCTGTCTCGCATATGGTCATCGACCAAGGCGAGATCCTCCGCGTCTGAGTGGAGGCGGACCAGTTCTGCGATGACGAGCCTGGGCCTCACAATTTTGTGGAGGGCGTCGGTGCTGAAGCTAAGGGGAGGGCTAGGCCGCGGACCCGCATAAAGAAAACGTGCATGGTGCGCATCAGATCCAATGCAGTGCCAAAATATCACCCATACACATGTCGCTCTATCTAACATTGTAGTTCAAATTATAAATCCAGCATCTTCTTCATTATACTTCTAAGCCTTATACAGCGCATCCAAAAAGGCTGTAGCAAGCTGCCCCACCATGTCAGGACCGACTGCGCTAGAGTTTCCCAGGCCTGTTGACGCAGAAAGAATTAGTTCGTCAGTAAGTACGGACGGAAGTAAATTGAGTCAACGACTGAAAACGGGGGGGGAAAAGTGAAAATCGCAACCACCGGAAGCCATGTGGAAGATCAACGTCCGGCCGCAGTGGCGAAGCACCGAACATAAAGTGAGCCATTTATGCGCACGATACGTCTACAGGAACGGGCCGGAACCAAGCTATTGGCGAACGGAAGCGGAAGATTGTCGGTAAATGGATGCCAAGAGCAGCTAGATAAATATAAGACAGTTCCATTCTGTACATGGTACCCTCGAACGACCCGTACGATTGTTGTAAGAAGCGCCAAAGAGATAAGATGTAGTGCAAATGGAGGTCCCCAAAATTTAAAATGGGGCAGCGACGCAAAGGGACCCACCCCGAAATGCAGAGAAAAAAAGATTGAAATGAATGACGTACCGTAAACAGCAACCATCGTCCCGCTTCCTGAAGGAGACACCTTGGCTTCCCGAACCGCGTCCTTTAGGTCTGCAATAAACGCGCCAACAACGGGTAGCGTGAGCCGCTTTGTTTTCAAAGAAAGAATCAGAATTAAAAAAGTCGTTCCAGATTTGAAAAAACGTAAAAGGCGCACCGTGCAAGCAATATGTACTGCAGGAGGATCACTGAGCCCATTCAAATGCCAACCACGCAGACTCATCGCATCCCCGACCTCTAAAACGTTCACGTTCGGGTGCTTGCTGCCAAAGGCGACCACTGATGCTGGCGGATCACCTAGAACGTATAGTTCGGGAATGGTTTCGGTAATGGCGTTTGCGATAGTACGAGCGGCCAGGACGATGGAACGACATGAGTCGAGGTATCCCCTGCATTTTCGTCAGCTCTGAGTATTGGGAACGAAAAGAAGATGTACTTGGTTCCTATATGTTGCATTACGGCCCAAGTTCCTGCAATGAGGGCGCCAGGACTTCATAGGAAAAAGTTAGCATGTCAATTGAGAGAGTGGAGGACTCAAAATTGTCGTACCGAGATCCCGAAAGACTTGGGCTAGCATATACACCACCTACAAAATTATTAGGATTGGAGTGGCTGGTCAGCGGGGAGATATGCCCACCTGACCACGTAGGGTTAACGTAGTACTGGAAGCGGCGAAGTTCTGCTGTATGGTACATGATTACCGAAGTGCCCTGTTTCGAATGGTATGAGAATTGCATCGCACGGAGGGTTTTTAACATTGATCACCTTCGGGGCGAACCCATACTGTGCAATAAATCGCTTAATGAGAGGGAATACAGAAAAGAAAGACGAAAACACACCTTGTGCGTATCACAACTAATACTTGTGACACCCTTCAGCCTGAAATCAAACGGACTGAGTTTATATCTGCCCTTATCATCTCCACCAGACAATCCCGCTAATTCAAGATAAGGGACAATGAAGCTTCCCAAACAACAGTCGACATGCAGCCCGATGTTGCGTTTATGTGCTAGAGCAGCGAGAGCTGAGATGTCGTCTTGGTTCCCATCCGGAAAATTGATACAAGATCCAATAACCATGATGGTGTTGGGATTTCTGTCGAAGAGCTGGCATTAATAGTACTCCAAAGAATAATGCCAAATATCATCATACATTGCGCGTTTGAGACGTTTCATATCGACCTTTCGCGTGTAACGATCAACAGGGATCGTGTGTACCTTGATCTTGAGGTACGCCGCGCCTTTGTCAAAGGCAGCGTGCGCAGACGCCGGCACGATCCTACAAATTACAGAATAAACGTCAACTCTCCTTTCCAAAGGAAACACAATCTTACATTTCGGGCTCTGTGATGCCCTTGACTTTTCTGGCCCAGTCGCGATAGGTCTTGACAGCCATAATGATAGACTCGGTGCCTCCAGAAGTCATGGTGCCGGCAGCTCCGTCAGGTGCGTTGTACAGTTTCAAGCACATCGCGACGATCTCGGCTTCCATCTTGCGGACGGCGGGGAAGACGTCGGGGTGTAACGGGTTAGAAACACAGTATCGCTGATAGGCGGAGACGATGAGTCTCTCAAGGTCCTCCCCCCCATCTAACCGAGAAAGTGGACCGATGAGGTGCGCAGCGAATAAGAATGGGAAACCAACGCACGATATACAGCTCCCGAAAGCTTTCCCTCATTCCATAACCCACGCTTCCCACCCAACTCTTCGTCCATCTTGTCCATTTCCGCGATGATCCACTCAAAAGACTTGCCCTCGTCCGGAAGGGAAAGGTGGCGAACGACGCTGGCACCTTTCGGAACCAGACGGTTCTCAATGTCTAGCTTTGCCTTGTCCATTTGCGCAGCGACCTTTCTCTGCGTCGCGGGTACGCGCAGAATGAGTCGGATTACATGCTGTTGAGGGCGTTAGCAACCATTTGAAGTTGAATGAAAGACCCGTACGTACCTGAGATACCCATATATATAGTTCCTTCAAAGTAGCTGAAATGCCACGAGCTCGAAGATGACGTTGTGCTTTGATAGTCTGTATGATCAGGATGTAGAAGAACAGCGCTGACTTTGCGCTGTCGAAGCTGAGGAGATTAGAGAGGGTGAGAGAAGACCGGTATCTTTTCACGGAGTTGGAAACATTTGTCAGTGTCGTGGACGCCATCTCAGAGAGAGGGATACAAGAGACGATGGCGGTAAGGGGTCAACGGTTCAACGCGGGCAGTGAGATACAACTAGAGACAGTGTCCCAAGAGCTCTGCCATACCCGGGGAGCAATGCTAAAAGTAGCAGTTGTGGCACTTGGTCCTGATGCTGCGTTTCGGTGTTGCACGTGGATCAAAGAAATTACAGGTGACGCGCATAGTGGATTAGTGGATGGACACAATTGAACTGCTATAGATTGCTATCCATACAAGGGTTGAACTTCTCGACTTGAAAGACAACGCAACCACCGATAATTCCCCAAGGTGTCAACGTGGCCTAAAACGCGCATGACCTAACCCTCAGGCCTCAGCAGCAGCCCAGCTAGACTCGCTTGCGTATCGACCATCCGATAGTCCCAACAATCCCAAAATACTGTCGTTCATTCGTCCAAATTAATAGCTTTCCCAAATTTCGCGTACAAAGTGACCTTAAGATCCTTCATTTCGGCCTCACACTCATCCGCTTGAGCTGCAAGAGCTGCCACGCGAGTGTCGATGACATTTTGATCTCGTTCGAGGCGCTTTACTGCCTGCAAATGTGGCATGTGAAGGAAAGCCTCGCCGACCTTGTATCTATTTGAAAACGATAAATCTTGCAATGGCTTATGGAGATGATCAACGCACAAGACGGGCTGATCTTCATCCGAAAGCTCCAATTCCGTAGCAAGGTCGTCGAGAGCCTCCTTCTCTTGCTTTTGACGGTGGAATAAGTCAGTAACTGCACCAGATGCGATCATATCTGCACACCTTCAGCTCTTCGAGTTTTTCCTGAATACCGCGCGTGCGCGTGTTGATTTTAGAGAAAGTGTTAATGCGCTGCTGATCCTCTGTTGACCAGTCAACATCAACGGCCTGACCATTGGGGGTTTTACACACCCCACGTAACCTCTGCAGTGTCGTCATTCTCTTCTTCCTGCTCGAGCTGCGAGGAGAAAAACATTCATTAGCTGATTCATTCTGAGACTAAAAAGAATATTGCGCACCATACGCATCTTGCCTTGTGGTACTTTGTGGAAACCACAAAGGTTACGTAACGGAGCGTCAACCCCGTGATGTCATCGCATGACAAAAATAACTCCCCTCAAAGCATAAATTAATGTACAAGTAGGGTTACCAGCGCATAATTTGTGTACGACTATCCCGTTGAGAAGCTCGTTACACGCGGGAGAGCGAACCGTGCGACACGCGCGC
>KN838955.1:15137-26254 GCA_000827195.1 Laccaria amethystina LaAM-08-1
CGCTGTAGGAGGACAAGGACCCACTGAGGCAGACGACGAACGATGGGGGTCGCAAGGATGATCTTGCCTTCCTTCAGCACAGGCATCGCCACATCAGGGATCCTACAAAAGACCAATCGATTAGCTGATCGTCAAGAGGGGTCGTACCCAACGCAAGAAACTCTGGTGCACAGATGTCTCACTGTGCTTCCAGCATTCGATGCCACCATGGGTAGGACTTGGATCTTCGATCGTACTCCTTCCGTCGGCGATGGTAAGTTGTGATGTTTTTTGGCCGGGCTCAAGCCGGGCTTGGCAGCCCTGTATCTCAAAATTACCGCTGGATGGTTGTCGTTAGGGCGAGCCGTTGGTGGAGCTGCGGAGTGCTGAGATCGAAGTGGGGAGGACCAAAGGACAGCATCGGCACGAAGCACGGAAAACCAGACGGCCGCAGGGGTTGGGACGGGCAAGCAAACCATCCTTAGCATCGATATTCGAAGTGTATATGTCATACCTGTAATTGAGCAGGAGGGCCACAAACCGACTGCTTCATGACTAGCCTCTCCTCCGCACCGTAAAGACGTTGTCTATATCGTTTGTCGTGCTGAGACGCGTGGGGGTATGACATGCGAGGTGAACCGTAGGAAGCATGATCAGGAGCTCCGAAAGTCGGTGATAGAGGGAACATACCGTAAACCTCAGCGACAAGACCGTTGCGTACGTAGAAGTCAAAAGGTGACTACCACAAGTTGACAACCGCGTCTCCGTTTGCCTTTGATCCCGAGTCACTTGAGAGTGGTTGACGGGGATAAATGTGTTGCACGAGGATGGGCTTCTTATTCGATTCAAGGCAATAAAAACTGACATCGTTTGACCAACCGGACGACGGAAGGTTATCAGCAAAACAAAGTTAAATGAACCCGACGGGACACGTACTGCCATATGTTACCGATGCCATGGCCTCTGCTAAACCATTACCCCCCTGAATGAAAGCTCAGAACTCAGGCTCAGTGTCCTTTCGACCCCTGTGTTAGCTTTATTCTCCATAAGAGGCACCCCGAATCTCGAGCGCAGGAGCTAAACAGATTCGAGTTCCTGGAAAGGCGGATAGCATGCAAAGGGAAAATTGAGCTTGTATCGGAGACGCGATGCTGGCTAGATTACAATCGTAGAGTTGGCGGAATTGATGGTGGTTGAGGTTGGTCTTTGCAATCGTCCTTTTCGAGGTCATGGTGGTCCTCTGCAATCAGAATATTTGGCTCCTCGTCGCCGCTGAGAGGTTTAACACCATAACGAATAGCTCCTGCGTCGGCGTTGGTTCATCACCTGCGGGACGGTGTGCTCGTAGAAAAAAAGGATGAACACTACAATTGACTTAATCTCCCATGCTTGCTCGACGTAAACTTGTACAGTCTCCTACCTAGAGCAAGAGTCGGGCGCGACGGATCACAAACCACCAAAAGTTTACACTGAGAACCTAGTCAATGACACATATGTAGGGAGCTCTACGGTCCCGCATCTTGGTGTCTCTTCTCGTCACTGTGCCGCCGCAATCCTGATTTCTTTCCCCCTCCCTATTCCCCTCGCGAAAGACCAGGAGTGCGCAATGCCATAGATCGTCGGGAGTCTGAAAACCCACACAATGAAACTAGGTGTACTGGGGATTGGTCTTTGAGTACGATTCCATTTCGCAGCGTTAGGGTCAACTGGGGGAGGAAGAATTGCCGCAGCTTATACTATGCGGTTGACATCTGGACCTCATATCAGTCTCGCCGTGTATTAGAAGCATCGACAATTACCTTATGCGAGAGAGCCAAGCAGAATAACGCAGCCCCCGAGGACCAAGGCGAATATGAGTAGGTAGATTTGAGCCCAGATCGGAGATGCAGAAAGGTGCTGTCGATGGGCTTGCAAGTTTGGCAGAGATGACGATGGTGGTGGTGGTAGAGGACAATGTTATTGACGGCGATCAAAGCGGTGTTGATCAACGTTTCAAGTTGTCTTTCGTCGTCTCTTTTCATGACCATCGACTCCCAAACTTTCAAGGACGCACACTATGGACGAGCCGTGTATTGGACTGTGCTTGCTGTCGCATTTGTACTTCTGATGATAAAAATTATTTAGCTCAAGGTTGACGAAAGAGACGGCGAGTACACACCTCGAAGGAAGTCCGCTGGGACTTCCGTTTCTGTTGATGTTCGACATTTTGGACGTCGATTATCCTCACAGAAAGACACTGCCGATCTTTGAAGCCGGTGCCGTATGTGAATCCAGGTTCTACGTTGGACGATGGAGGTAAGAAGATTGATGTGGTCATTGAATCGAAACAGCGAGACACCTACTTGATAACCGTGCCCTATTGAGAGCTGGATCGTTTTCTACGCCGTTCTGGACTTGCAGCATCATATCCTTGTCGTCAGCAATGGCTGCTGCTTCCCGTCTCGCGACCCTTTCCCTAGACGACATCCCTTGGGGACCAACATGCCAAGACAAGCGTCGTTGATTTGCTGGTTCTTACACCCCTAGCTCGTAGACGTCGGCCTAGTTCCACCTCCTGTCATCCATCTTCGGTTTGCCCACATCCCGGCCCTCCTTGCTCCCCCCTCTAATCTCGTCACTAATCCGCATGAGCACGGATAAGTACCCACTGGGGCAGAACGACTCATTTTGCCGTTAACGTTCAATACTTTGATGGGTAGGACTTCGGCCGCATATATTCCGCCGTTGGTCATAAGTTGTGAGGTGTTTAGCTGGGTTCAAGATTCCAAACGGATTTGGAAGCGCATGAAGTGTCGGATTGGAGGTGGATTGTTGTCGTTGAGGTGGAGCTGCGGTCTGAAGCGCTGAGGAGGGCCTGAGGGGAGAACCGGATGACATTATCGTTACCAAGCACCGGCCGGCCTCCAGCTTGGACATATTCCAGAGGCGCGTGGATGGAGTGTAAGGGGAGTAGAGCATGCGATCCGAACTGTAGGCTGCACAGTCAGACGACGTGCGCTTCGAATGTGGCAAATATAGGGGGCACGTACCGTAAACCAACCACAAAAACTCCCCCTCCGTTTGTTCGTCCATCCCACAAGGAGTGGTTGACGGGCATCGCAGAGACTGCTCGCGTTAAGGCTTCCAATTGGTTTGCCGGCAAAGGCAAGGCGGTGAACGATTAACTTTCGCGAGACGCGAGGAGGCACGCCAGTATGACGCTACAGCAACCGAAATCAGTCAACACACATCTCTTCTGCACCGCGAGCTTCTGTGCCCGACTTGAGTTGTCCCATTTGTCAACGATGGCCTCTTTCTCAACCTCTTTTCGTACCATCTCCTCGGGGCAGGCCAGAGAGTTTGAGGGGAGTGAGGGTGAGGTGCTTGTAGGGGTAGGATTGGCGGGGAACACCAGTTGTTGAGCCGTCGATGATGGCCTGTGTGGAGGTTAGTGAGCTTCTGGGAGCATTCTAAGGAGACATACGCGGCTGTGGTCGATGATCTCCACAATGACAGCGATCTTTCCAGGGAAGGGGCCAGATTTGAAGAGGGCGACTGTTCAACGGAATCAGTAATTGTTTCTCAAGAATCTATTTCCACAAACGACGTACCTCGCCCAATCTCGACGAAGGGCTTGAAGTTTGACTCCTTAGGCGAAAACAGCGTCAGCCCAACGTTCTTCTGACCACTTTTTAACACCATCGTCTCGAACGTTATCCAACGCCTCTCAACCCCATCCACCCCTTCAACCGCAATTTTTCCGTTCTTTCGGGAGCCTTTCAAGGGTTCCTAGTACGCTTTTACAGAGAAACGGCACTCACTGTGCTCCTATTTTGCTTGAGGGAGGTCGCCGGGTCTTGATGTCGTGTGGATGCGTGGATGTGGCTGTGATTTTCCGTAAGGTTTGCGTTTGTTTGCATGGGAAGGTTTAGGAGCCGGGTAGCTACCCGGCAGACGTTGAGCAGATGCTTTTATCTTTGCTCTATTGCTGTCCCAACTTCTGGCACCTCCTTGTTTGAATTTGATACATAGGGATATATTCGGTGCCTCTGAGAATTTGACCTCACGCGAAAAAGTGACGCGATGTAAATGCGCCGTGGAACTTGATTACATACCCCCTCC
This sequence comes from Laccaria amethystina LaAM-08-1, assembly GCA_000827195.1. Taxonomy (NCBI): domain Eukaryota; kingdom Fungi; phylum Basidiomycota; class Agaricomycetes; order Agaricales; family Hydnangiaceae; genus Laccaria; species Laccaria amethystina. The sequence goes on from KN838955.1 coordinate 19,218, forward strand.
TGGGCACCGATGTCCAATCGAACACCTGTCAAACATCTTTTGTACGGCAGATATTTCAATATAAAATCCGGATGGGAAAACGCTGTCATGACTGTTGGGTTTTCAAAACTCAAAGTTGTACGTGCGTGATATCTCTGGCTCTTCTGAGAGTAGGGAACCCTCACAACATACCATTTGGGGGCTCGCCATACGGACCACACACTCAATTACAAGGTAAATAAATATCCACTATTCCAACCCGGCGTCTGCGCATGTGAGGACACTGATGCAGAGAAACAAGACTAAGTATAACAGATTCAAAATTTCCCAAAAATTTCCACTGATGTAAACAGCCACATCAACAGCGGATTCGTCGTCGTGGTCGTCGGCAACGAGCTCTAAGAAAGTATCAACATGGCTTCCAATGTCTGCCGTAAGCACTCTTCATGAACCACTGATTGACTCCAACTCAACCTCTCCAGGTCATCGGCACGAGTTTGATAGTTCCCGCCAGGCGCCTCGTGCAACATTTTTGACGATGTCTGGTGCCAAGGATTTTGCCTCCCCGTAGCAATTTTCGTAGTGAGTCAACGAAAAACACCCTGTCTCCCTCCGCGTGAATTTACCCCTTTCATCTTCGCTCATCTTGTCCCCATCATCCGCCGCCCTCTCCCCCCCCTTTTTCATGGTAAGGATGGTACCGGTCGTGGAGGAAAACAGGTGTTTATTGACGAAAAGTCCCTAATGATGGTTAAAAGGTTGGTAATGTGTGCTATCAATTAGACCGCGCGCTGAGTTTGCATCGAGATTCGAGATCATCGGTTCGCGTTTCGTACCTCAGGATGACGAGCAGTCCTCTAGCTTTGACTCCGGGGTTCCTCCACCAAGTCTTTCGCAAGAATGATCTTGGTCTCCCGCAGCAAGGGCCTTGCCACGTCACGAATGCTGCACAAGGCCAGTCGATGAGCTTATCGTCACAAGGGGGCAGACAAAGTCGTACCAAAAGGAAGACGAACTCTGGTGGTACACAGACGATTCGTTGTGATGGTAACCTTCAACAATTGGAGGGGGACTCATTCCGCCATTGATTACAAGTTGTGAGGCGCCTAGGTGGGTCCGAGATTCGAAACGGGCTTGAAAGCACATGAAGCATCACATTGACGCTGGATTGTCGCCGTTGGTGAAGATGCGGCCCGGACTGCTGAAGGGCATCAACAAAGGACAGCATCAGCACGAAGCGCGGAACACCAGACGGTCGCAGTTGGTAGGTACGGTCAAGCAAACCGACATTCGAAGCATATAAGGTCATACTCGGAATTGAACAGCAGGTCCACAAACTGACTGCTTCAATACTAGCCTCTCCTCCACACCGTGAAGACATTGTCTATACCGTTCGTCGTGTTGAAATGCGTTAGTTGAGATAAGGGGGGCATGACATATGAGGTGAACTGTAGGATGTATGATCAGGAGCTCCGAAGAACATCGGTGATAGGGGGACATACCGTAAACCTCAGCAGCAAGACGGTCACATACTTAAGCCAAAAGGTGACCACCAGAACCGCGTCTCCGTTTGCCTTCGATCCCGAGTCACTTGAGAATAGTTGACAGGTAGAAATGTGTTGTACGAGTATGGGCTTCTGACTCGATTCAAAGCAAGGACTACGATAGTTTTCGAGAGACAGAAAAACCGACATCGTTTGACTAACCGGAAGAGAGAATATCAGAAAAAGAACTCGAATGAACCCGACGGGACTTACTGCCTGAATGTCATATGTGCCCGATGTGATAGCCCCTCACCCCCCTGAATGAATGCTCAGAACTCAGTTTATCCTCCATAAGAGGTTTCACACTCACCTCGAGTTTCGAGCACAGGAACTAAACAGATTCGAGTTCCTGGCAAGGCGGATAGCATGCAAAGGGAAAATTGAACTTGTATCAGAGGAGCGCGAAGGGTGGTTAGATGAGGGGCGTAGAGTTGGCGGGATCGATGGTGGTTGAGGACGACGTTGCTTCGAGTATAGTTCTTCGCAATCGTCCTTTCGGAGATGGTGGTGGTCATCTTCTTGCAAAATGTTTTGCTCCTCGTTGCCGCTGAGAGATTCAACACCGAAACTAATAGCCCCCGGGTTGGCGTTGGTTCATCGCCTAAGGGACTGTGTGCTCGTTTGCGTAAACTTGATGCCTCAGAAAGGACGTACAAGACGTCCCCCAGCGCTCTAAGTATTGAAGGTGGTATAAGGCAAGTTAATGCGCCGTAGTGAGTCGAATGCGTCGGGGTCGATCTTATGCTTGACCAGAAAAAACGAGGGCTACAACACAGCTGAGAATAGCAGACTGATACCGGGGTTTCTAGAGACTAGTGAACTGCCCTCTAGAAATGAAGACGCCTTAGCAGGAATTGATCGGTCGAAGAAATGACATTTGTACCTGTCATAGAGCACTGGCCATGACCCTTCTCTTGCATTACTACCCTCTCTGCACCTCATCAACAACTCATTTCTGCCACAAGTCGTCCTCAACACGTCGTCCTAGGGACCGGAGCATATCCCTGGTGTGCGTGAATCGAGTCGGAGGGGATGGTACGGTACTAACGAATGCACTGTCAGAAACTGACCGCTTACAGGGGGATAGGGCGTGGACGTACCGTACCATTCCGTAAGGCAATCTTCAGAACATAGCCTCCAGTCGTAGATTCCGCCCTCGACCTGTGATCGAAACGTTGGCGGACAGCGCACGCGTTTGCATCACAAAGGTAGGACTTATTGACGGTGAGCTGTATGCGTCCGCAAGAGACTTGAGTGGCCCTGAATGACGGGCGAGACAAGCTGTCAGCGAGAAGATATCTGATGGATCTGGGGCACACGTACCCAGTTACCCATTAGGTGCGCACCTTCTGTACTGACTTATTTTGTATGCTTAACGACGTATGTCCATGGTTGCTAGAAGACACCCACATTAGCTTTGTCGCTAACCAAAGGGATGGACACACACATATGGTGAAACGATCCCAGCGAGTGAGCGTAAGTGTCTAAGAGTTTTCCTCACTCGGTCAAATGTGCCAGTGGGCAGCACCTAAGGCAATTTTGAGTCCTTCTCCGAAGTGCGTGAACGATAGGTGACGAGCTAGAAAAGACGACGCGGAGATGACAGTGGTGGTAAAAGGCAAGTCAATGAGACACTTACAACAGACGTGTCTCAAGTTCCCTCCAATTGGGTCCAGCGAAGAGTACGTAGAGCCAAAACCTCCTGGTCTGAGTGCGCAAATATTCGGTGATGGAGCAGAAAAGTATGTGGCGGAGATGATGGTGGTTGACGTTGATCAAATCGTTGTTGATCAACATTTGTCATCGCCTTCACTATCACCAACAACCTCCTGAGGATCCAAAATCACCGATCATCGCTGACAGCGAGCCGCGTCAAGTCTTTGGAAAGTGAGCTTCAAACCATAGTCAAAACTAGGTGAACCCTCTGTGCTGCACGACGGAGCAACCCCAGACCTCTACCTCGAAAATCCAGCACCTAAGACTTGCTCCGAGGGTGCTGCACGTTCAGGGTGTCGTGGTGTAGGAATGGCAGAGCCAGTGGGTTGTTTCAAGGTGCGTTTATTGTGCCATGCACGTTCCTACCAATTTGAACTAACCTCCGTAATCAGAGGCGAGAATTGTCTGATGCTTGCCAGCGTCGTCCCTCCCTTCTCCTATCCCCACCATTCACCGCAACGCTTGGCATTTTTCGCGAGAACCAATGGGTACGCACTGCGCCGGTTTAAGATCGAAGCTAATTGCATGTTCAGCATCGTTCAAAACACCATCCTTCAACATAAATGAACCCATCACCACTTCAGAAGTAACGAGCTCTTTCACTGGAATCCCCATTATCGACAATTACAATTAAATATCCCGTTGTAACCATTGCCATCGTGACACCCTCCACCCAACCCGAGACTCAAGCATCACATCGCGTTCGGAGCTCAACCGTTTTGAAGACGGGCTTTGGCAATCTTATCTTATGATTATGTTATATTTCTCGCATGGTGACTCTCTATGCTCCCGCTTCAAACCTTTCGTTTCTAAACCCTTTTCTAGAGGTAAAAATCGGCGAGACTGTCCTTCGTCGTCAGCGTAGGCCTCAGTTTTTCCCTACCGCTCTTCTTTTCCAACGTATCGCACTGTTCTATATGCCAAAGCTTTATACCATACCAAGTCTCTGTGACTATAGATAGTTCTTCGGGGGTGCGTCGTGCTTCGTCCTTTATTCAAGCCAACCTTACGTTTTGCAAATTATAAGATATAGACAATGGCCCCGAGCATTACGCTTTACTGCTGACAGTTCAATCTTCCACTCTGTCTATCACCCATACAAGCCGACATTCTCCGTTTGGGGATTTCACGAGCGGGACGTGTTTACGACAAGGTTCGTATGTTCATAATCGTCCAATTGAGGGGAGTAGAACTCACCTCCAAACGTTTGGAAAGTTAGCCCTTGCCACTTGGTCGCCTCCGAGCTGCAAGTCCCTATTAGACCATACCCAGTCTTTCTTTCTGAATACTGTGCCGGATATGAACAGCTCAAATCGCGAGCATCAATCTACCACAGGCTAGGCCGTCATACGATTTCATACGTCCGACCTGCCCGTTTTGCTTCGTACATTTCTGGGATATTGTTCCTCCCCGGCCTGTGCCTGTACTGTGACGACAAAACATCCTCTGCACCGTAAGTGCGATAGATGGACAAGGGCCAGATTGAAGACACGAGGTAGGAGGATAACATGAACGCGGTGGGGACAGCTGGAACAGGTTGAGAAGGTTACGACCGCCGTTACGAGGTAACTCAAATGGCTTCTTGGATTCTAGCTGTGTTCCTCTCCTTTTGACTGTCGTAAATTTGTTCGCTCTCAAATCGATCTCATTGGTTTGTTTAATACTTCACAACGTTCATGAGAACCTCCCACCGCACAATGCAACTCATTCGGAGGACCAAATCGACCAACTCAAGTCCCAGTACCTTCTACTTTCATGCGTAAAAGACATTTGGATTATTTTTCTGCTTAACAGATTGGAGGCACTGCTACATCTTAAACGAGACAGTGACTCAACAAACTGGAACTTGACCCCCCAGGTTAATTTTCCAGATACAGGCATTATGTGAGAACACATCAATACTATTCATGGTGCTGCGTTTATATCAAAAATAACTACACGGCCAGATGGGTACCCCAGACATATTCGGCTGCCCCAAATTGAGGAACAGGAAAAGTTGCGATATTCAGAGGGGAGACAGCAGTCACGGAGGTTGGCCATTATCCAGTGACCATTATCTGATAACTGGGCATAGGAATTCAAACTGGGTGTAGGTTGCTGCAAGGGATAGAAAATGCGGAAGTCCCCAGGGGAAGTTTTATTCACCCTACTGCCGTCGGGCAATGTGATGTGTGAAGCGAACATTAATTGAGAATGACCCGTCGTCACATTCCAAATTCGGACCGTTTCGTCGTCCGATCCAAAGACGACTTGGCTGCCATCCTGCGAGAATGCGACAGACGTCACCGAATCTGTGTGGCCCTTCAGCTCAGCCTCCACCTCGCCCGTCGTGGCATTCCAAACTCGGACCCTACTGTCGCCTGATCCAGAGACGACTCGGCTGCCGTCCTGCGAGAATGCGACAGACCTCACCACATATGTGTGGCCTTTCAGCTCAGCCTCGACCTTGCCTGTCGTCACATTCCAAATTCGGACCGTTTGGTCATCTGATCCAGAGACAACTCGGCTGCCGTCCTGCGAGAATGCGACAGACGTCACCCAATCTGTGTGGCCCTTCAGCTTAGCCTCGACCTTGCCCGACGTCACATTCCAAATTCGGACCGTTTTGTCGTACGATCCAGAGACGATTCGGCTGCCTTCCAACGAGAATGCAACAGAGTTCACCCAATTTGTGTGCCCCTTCAGCTCAACCTCCACCTCGCCCGTCACGACATTCCAAATTCGGACCGTTCTGTCATCCGATCCAGAGACGACTCGGCTGCCGTCCTGCGAGAATGCGACAGACATCACCCAATCTGTGTGGCCCTTGGGCTCAGCCTCCACCTCGCCCGTCGTTACATTCCAAATTCGGACCGTTTGGTCCTCCGACCCAGAGACGACTTGCCTGCCGTCCCGCGAGAATGCGACTGACCTCACCGAATCTGTGTGACCCCTCAGCTCAGCCTCTACCTCACCCGTCATTACATTCCAAATTCGGACCGTTCTGTCGCCCGATCCAGAGACAACTTGGCTACCGTCCTGCGAGTATGCGACAGAGTACACCGAATGTGTGTGGCCCTTCAGCTCAGCCTCCACCGCGCCCGTCGTCACATTCCAAATTCGGACTGTTTCGTCAAACGATCCAGAGATGACTCGGCTTCCATCCTGTGAGAATGCGACAGACCTCACACGACCAGCGTGGCCCTTCAGCTCAGCCTCCACCTCGCCCGTAGCCACATTCCAAATTCGGACCGTTTTGTCGAAAGATCCAGAGACGATTCGCCTGCCGTCCTGCGAGAATGCGACAGGCGTCACCCAACGTGTGTGGCCCTTCAGCTCAGCCTCCACCTCACCAGTCGTCGCATTCCAAATTCGGACCGTTTTGTCGGACGATCCAGAGATGACTCGGCTGCCGTCCTGCAAGAATGCGACAGACGTCACCGACTCTGTGTGGCCCTTCAGCTCAGCCACCATCTCGCCAGTCGTCACATTCCAAATTCGGACCGATTGGTCAGACGATCCAGAGACGACTTGGCTGCCGTCCTGCGAGAATGCGACAGACCCCACCGACTCTGTGTGGCCATTCAGCTCAGCCTCTACCTTGCCCGTAGTTACATTCCAAATTCGGACTGTTTGGTCGGCCGATCCAGAGACGATTCGGCCGCCGTCCTGTGAGAATGCGACAGATATCACCATCGACCCGTTTTGCATAATCAGCTCTGCAGGGCTCCACGAGTCAGATAATCCAAGAATAACTTTTGGTACTTTGCTGACATCTGCAGTGTAGGTCTTGCGTATCAACGAACTCTGCGGGATCCA
>KN838956.1:0-16783 GCA_000827195.1 Laccaria amethystina LaAM-08-1
GTCTGTAGCTTAGATACTACAAAATACCTTAATGCGACTGAGGCTTGAGAAAATGAGTGACCTGATTGGCTGATCAACATCCGGCAATAACCGACTTCGACTTCGATTCGATTCGACAGCACGAAGTGGATCGAAGTCAGCACATGTTACCACTTCGATTCGATTCGATTCGCTTCGCGGCAACACTACCAACAACACACTAGATGTAATAGACGTTGTAACAAAGATAAGATTATTTCCCACGGCTACAATCTAAAAACACTGATTCTGTGTGATTACTAATGGTCCTTACGTAAGACGCCTCGTAATGAAGATCGAGAGACAGTCAACAACATCAGTATTATCTGTAAAAAAGTTCAGCTCGAGAAAAAAGCCAGATACGTAAAATAAGCAAGATAGTAAGTTCGTACAAACAACATTTGAAAGCACCAGAACTGGATCCGAGGGGGGAAAGTGTATGTACGAGGATGCCACAGATAAATATACACAACTCCGAAAAATGAAATCACTATGTACAATCCTCTCTCTCTCTCCCTTTATAACTTACTTTCCCTACCTCGCGTAGGGATGGAAATTATGCTGCCCCCTTTGCCCCGTCCTCTGCGGTCCCACACTCGCCCCACCCATCCCCGTCCCTGCTCCTCCTCCTGCACCCACACCCCCAGCAGCACCAGCAGGCCCCACCGGCGCCCCCCTAGGTCCCCTCGGCATATTCGGGTTCATCCCCCCACCCGCTCCTCCTCCTCCTCCTCCACCCTGCATCATCCCTCCCCCCGCACCCCTCCCCATCCCACCACCCATACCCGCCATGCCGCCCATCCCGGCCATACCACCCATCATCCCAGGCCTCATCCCACCCCCAAACCCACCACCCATCCCACCCATCATAGGGTTCATCCCACCCATCATGGCGGGATTCATAGCACCCGCACTCGTCATCTGGAACATGCGCGTGTAAAGCGCCGCCAGCGCCTGAGGGTCAAACGACGTGTTGCCCGCAGTAGGTCCACCCATGGTCCCACCTGCCCCAGCGACGGTGGCCGCGTTGTTGAAGGCTCCTTGTTGCCCCCCGAATCGTTGGTTCCCTCCTTGTACGTATTCGTTACCTGCTACGCCGTCTTCGTTGGGGTAGCTATCTCGTTGGTAGCGTGGTTGCGCTAGCTTGACGTCGATCTGTTACATGCAGTTATTAGCGATCAGGCCATATTCAAGAAAAGGAAGGAAAGGGGGGGATACGTACCAACTTCCCATCAATCTCCAAATTGCCAAAGCCCAAAAAGGGTTGAACGTTCGTATCCTCAAACGAAACAAACCCAAACCCTTTACTCCGCCCCGTCTCACGGTCCAACATAACCGTCGAGTCGATGACTTTCCCAAACTGGGAAAAAAACTCGCGCATGCTCTCGGAAGTGACGCTGCCCGCCAATCCGCCGATGAAGAGCTTCGTCGCGCGTTGGTGTTCTTGCCTCGGGATGGCTCTTTTCGGGTCGATCTAAGAATTGAGCTCAGTTTCTTTGTGAGGGAGAAAGGGGGGAAAGTAAAGACTCACAATTTTCCCATCCAAAAAATGTTCTCGCACCATAACAGCATTCACGCTCGCAGGTTCGTCAAACGTCAAAAACGCAAAGCACCTCGAGCGGCCCGCCGCGTCACGCATAATCGTGCACGCATCTACTTTTCCAAACTGTGAAAAGTATTCCCGGAGCGCGTCTACATAGAGGATAATTTTTAGCCAACTACGCCAGTATTGCAAAATAAATAAACACTGTATCTACCATCTGTTGTGTCCCAATTCAGACCTCCGATGAACATTTTCCTATTTGGGTTTGTTTGACGGCGCCAGTTGAGGTGAGCGTGAAGGATTGACGTGCACGAGCAATGGATATGGAAAAAGAAAAGGAATGCTATTAGTATCGGTAGGCTAAAACAGACACGTTATGACAAGGGAAAAGAGGGAAGGGGGACTCTACTGTGTTGGGTGTGCAGAGAAGGGTTGTGTCGAGGTAGCCTAGCCTAGCCTAGACGTAGAAGAGGCAGGAGATACGCTAGAGCTAGCTTAGATGATGCGACTGACTACGCGAGAGTCAAATATCAATGGCCGACAAGCCAGCACGAGCGACGCGCAGCAGTAGGTCCTGGGGAAGCCAAGGGGGGTTTAGCAGGAGGAATGGAGTATCTTACCCTTCATCTTTCATCTCTGAGGGACGTACGCTCCGTTCAGTGACGGGGATATTTTGGTACCCCCCATCTGTACGTGGAGCAGGGGGCTCCCGATACTCCGAGGGCTGGGGCTGCTCGTACGTCGGGATTTTTTGGGGTGCTGGTTGGGTGTAGCTCGTCTGGACAGGCTGTATGTAGTGTTGTTGCTGCTGCTGTTGCTGTACCGTGTTCCCAATGCCGGCGCCATTCTCCGTAGGTATGGCCTGTGGTGGCTTCACAACAGGCTTGATGTCCGCCGCTTTTGTTGTTGTCGTTGTCGTTGTGCTGGGTGACTCGGCTGGCGCCGGTTCCCCGGGTGTCTCTTCTTGGGCTTGCTGGTTAAAGTCCGTTTCGTCGTTACCGTAGAGATCTATGACGGTATATCGGTCAGAGTTTAATGAAGGTTTGCGGTTCCTGCGCTTACCACCGTACAAATCAGCGTCGAGGTCGGACATGGTGATGGTTAAGAAGGAAAGAGAAGAGTGTGACAAATTTCAACAGAGTTGCCGTGATAACGAGTGACAGCGTCACGTGTGACATTGACGCTTGGACCATCTCCCTACCTCCGCAGCCTTGATACTTTCATTTTACCTACATCAACCCTACCATGTTACCCAATGTACGGTGAGCAAGATGGGGAGATACAAGCAGGTAATTTCCTTGATTTTTTACAACCCACTTTGTTTGATTTTTCGTAGAAATAGGCAAGCGGAGCCATTCGGACCTAGATATCCTCATAAGGTAAAGGTGCACAAGTCATCCCAAAATTTCGCCCCTTGGACAGCGATAAGGATAGTAAGTAGATGGCTAGGGACGGTCATGAGAGGGCTATCATTATTGGCATCCTAGGTATGCTCCTTCACATCCTCTTCGTTTCCGCCTGCTAAAAAAGAAGTCGACAGCTCTGCAAGGGGCATTTCTAGAACACCAAACAGCACTTCAGAGATTATCTCTGAACAAAACAATAGACACCATCCTCGTACGCACGGCCGAGGATCTTGATAGATGCGATGCGCTCATAATACCCGGTGGAGGTCCGTCTTACTCCTCACCCTCTATGTTTTTTTTGACGGCTAACAATCAACACAGAGAGCACGACGATCGCACTCCTCGCCCGCCTCTCCGGCGTCCTCGAACCACTCAAACTATTCGTAAAAACCAAACCAGTATGGGGAACCTGCGCTGGTGCAATTCTCCTATCACAAGCCGTAGAAGGCGCAAAGAAAGGCGGTCAAGAGTTGCTTGGAGCCATGTCCATCACAATCGCGCGCAACGGTTGGGGATCCCAGGTACGCACTACCCTCCCCCCCCGTCCGTCCTTCTTCCCATTTACATAGCGCGTGGGATAGATAGAATCCTTCGAAGCGAGTCTCCAAGTCCCTGGCCTCCGAGACCCAGCCGTCCCATTCACAGGAATCTTCATCCGCGCTCCCGTAAGCCCCCTCCCCCTTCCCCTCCCTTCCCCCCTCTTACCCCCGTCAAGGTAATCCTCTCATTAACACCAACACCCTCCGACCACCCCATCGTCGTCGTCGCCCACCTATCACGCGACCTCCTCCCCTCAGCCCTCTCATCGCCCAACCATTCCGCTGAACCCAGGACATACGTGGCCGTCCGCCAAGGCCTGCATTTCCTCACTACCTTCCACCCGGAACTGACAAACGATGATCGGTTCCATGATTATTTCGTTAGGGAGTGTGTGCTTTCGTTGTTTGTCGGTGTCAGTTGAGCGGGCGTCAGTGCTGCTTGTGTCTAGATGCTTTTTTTGCTATGGAACTTGCGTTTATCGAGGTTGTCCATGGACAATGGGTTCCATACAACGCCCAGATAGTCATGTAAACCAGCAGTTCACGGGGCGTGTTCATACTTGACATTGGCAGAGTCCAATCCTTCGGTTTTCCCTTTTCTGTCAGGAAGTATGTATGTATCTCGCTTCAGATCACATGACTGAGGAAGTGGTCTGTACCAAATTTCACTCGAAAGCATTATACGTTGGGTAAGGGCCTGTTCGGCAACAGTTCCAACCGCGAACTTTTGCCTAAATATGGTGTTTTGGTAAGCAGTGCAAGTCCATTCTCGAACTTTCGTAGATACCGCGTTCGGTTACCTTTCCAAGCACATTTATCTCTGTCAGCATGAACTATTTACAAACTATATAACAACGCGACCAGAGCGCGTCAACGTTGGCATGCATGGCCACGGCGAAGGCGGGAACGTCGCACACGGTGTTTTGATGCTTCTGGTGAGTGTAAACGCCTCATATCGACAGTAAACTAAGGGAGAGGAGGGGAAAGTCTCTGCTGACCAATACAGCTACTGTATAAGCAAGTTCACGGAGTCCGGAAGCCGGTGAACTGATTTTTTTGCCAGAAGTTACTCGTACAGAAAGTTGCTAGAAACTAGGAACTGGAACTGTTGCCGAACAGGCCCTAAATTTACCAGGGAGTAACAAAAAACAAAACAAGCATTACATTTGAAGGAACGGTTCGTCGTCTTGGTTGGCACGACCTGGTAAATTTACTTCTTTAAAACATCACCCAACTTGTCCGAGTCCTCCTGTATCAATGTCGCAGCTCTTGGCTGTCCAGGGCGTTCATGATCATAATTCTGCAGTTGCAGCCTTCCAGCTGGATACTCTGCAGTTGGATCCCAAGGGTCCTTCGGATCGGCCACTCTGCCTTCCTTATAGATCCCCGCCGTATCAAGTTGAAACGCAGCCATTCTAGGATTTGAAAACCACGGATGTCGGTAATGACTCTGCCAATAGGCGAAAGTGATGCCACAGAACAAAACCCCGACATGCAACCCGGCCCAAAAGTAGACCCTCCATTGAAGAATGGCTGGATGCGAAGCGGGGATGGCAAATGTCACATCCGTCTGGCTGTCTGGACCCAGACCACCAAGGTCATAAGCCAGGTATGACCAGGCGGATTGATAGGCCCGCGAGACAAACTCTGTCACATAACGCTGCACGTAACTCTCCACGCCATTCAAAGCACCGGACGAAATATCTGTAAAGCCGGTGAAGAGAGAATGTGTTGCGACTGACGGGGTTATCGCCAGCGCCTCGATAGTCAGGGGATCTGGAACAGGTCGGAGAGTGGACATATTTCCCTCAACAACGGCAGGTGAGACGATCATGCAATTGTGACAAATTGTGCCGCCTGCTATATATGTCACATTTGCAAATGCGAAGCACGAGTAGTTCGTTGAGCTGGCGGTTATAGTGGGGTAGAAATTGACACTGGAGGGTATGAAAGATTCAGGGAAAGTTGAGGAGCAATCTGGGCCGGAGGCAGGAAAGAGTCGAATGGCGAGAATCCGAGATTCAGATACCGTGACGGGATCTGGTAAGTTGGGGTCAGTACCTGGACCCCAAAAAGTGTCAGGAAGGAACGCAGCCAATCCCCAGTCATTGCTGTAGGGGTTGTAATCACTAGAATCATTGAGCAATAATTTCTGGTGACTCGTGAGGGTAGCGTCAGGATCCGTGATGTATTCAAAATTAACCACCCTGAAATACGGCAGACGGATGGAATCCAGCATGGAATTAAGGGAAATATTTTGAATAGTTTGAATGTCTGCCAATTGGATAATAGCACGTCTGGTGATATGGGATGGTATGGGAAGATTAGAAGAATTTGTGTTGAGGTTCTCCCAGGAGACCAATTCCAACGCCGCTCCGCCTTCTATAGCGACCGAAACCGAAAAGGATGAGTTTCGATAACGGGAAATATCGGCTCCGGGTATTCCTTGCGGGATGTCTGTAAGGGGAATCCACCCCTCCAACATAACGAAGGAGGGTTGCCAGGTGACAGATCCCGTCAGGATAGACGAAACATAATCCATCCCGAAGCAAGTGAAGATAATCAGGTAGACGAGAAAGACATTTTTCCGGTTCGCTACCTCGCGGGGCCACAGCAGCGTCATTATGCCACCATTGACGACTTTGGAGAAGCCAGCTACAGTAATTTCGCCCTTCTCCATGAGCATAAAGGCATACCGCCAAAGAAGCTTGCCGGCCCACCACGCAGCCGCCGCGCGGGTGCCGCTGGCTGCAATGCTAAGCGCGGTTGTGATGTCGGACTGCAGGGGTCTGGAGGATTTGAGTCTATCCCAGGTCTTTCTGCCATCGAGTTCCATGACCCGAGGCCGACGATGGTTGAGATTGTAGACCGTATCCGGCGAACCGATAACATTGAGGGCCACGAAAGCGACGAGGAGGGTCATAAGAAAATGAAGAATGAAAGGCACAGCCTTCTTGTAGTGAGAAATGGAAAGTATCCTGAACACGACATTGTTAGCTTCAACGTTACGGGGAGGGGTGCTCCTTACATGGGCTCCAGGTTTTTCATTTTGCGAGATTGCGTTCCGTGTCGCGCGTCCTGCAAAAAACATCAGAAAAGAGTCGTTTAAAGGAAGGATGGGGTTACTCAGAATCTGGAGCGGGAACAAGATGAAGAAAGAGGTCAGTAACAGCTTGGCGCTTAAATACAAAAAATTGACCGAAAGGTAGATGTTCATCCGAACTCCCAGCGCTTTAACTCCTCAGCGCTAGGTTGGGTCGTGGCAGAAAAGGGCACTCCGTCTGGGAGTCACCTCTCACGCTATGATCCCAAAAATAGGTCCACAGCATGGTAGTTCATGCTGTTGTCGCAAGAACAAGAAGAAGTCCAAGTTCACCAAATTGGGCATGGGCGCTTAATGCGAACGGAGATTGTGCTTGGATTGTGCATGTAATGTAATCGCAAACGGGGAAGTCTCGGGTTCGCATTGTCACCCGTTTCTGCAACACGAAACATAAAGGTCGCTTGATGACACTGCGAGGTTGTTCTCCGAGCCGCATTTCCTGATGAGATGACACCCACATCTGGAGAACGAGTTGTCGTGGGGTTCGTTTAAAACAGAATAAACGGGAAACATGCTCTGAGATGGAAACCGGTTCGAAAATCTGGTAGATCGAGGGGAATAACCCATTCGATCTACGTGCGAGCAGGTGAATGAAGATAGCGCCAACGTAGGCGCCGAGCTCACACTGACGATCGTGTTAGTTCAAACGGGAAGTTAATGAAATTTTATTCAACCCAACACACCTGCCAGAGTCACGGTGAGTGAACTTTTCAACACCCACTGGCACCGTTGATATGCCTACCACGCACTAGATGTGTATGGAAAGACCAAAACACACCAAATCCTGTAGATGAAAAACCTTCGGAATAGATTAGCGTAGTAATGAGAGGCTCTGAAAGTGCGAGACGAGGTTCTCCTGGCTTCTCGAAACAAAATGGGAAAGTGCAGACACAGCTCCTAAATTGGGAGAGTGCGTCCGAAGGATTGTGAAGGAGGTGAGTGTTTTAGGGACGAGGTCGAAGGTGCGAATGTTCGGATAGTGGATGATGCGAATGATACGAGTGCACACGATGTGCAAGACGAAGGCGAAAGTTTACGACGAAGTGCTGAATCGATTATCAGCCGAAGACGAGATGCGAAATGTGGGGTGAAGTACGACTTGTTATTTCGAAACTACTGTGATACTACAAGTACATGACTGTACAAATATCCGCAAATATTCAGAAAAAGAAATATGAAAGACTGGAGTGAAAAGACAAAGATCCGAAACACGAAACGCGAAGGAAGTAAGAGAAATATGAGAGAAATGCGAAAGAAGTAAGAATAAAATGTAAATGAAAAAGGAATAGATGAGGGGAGAAAAGGTACCAATTGATTCGGAGTATGAAGAGAAGGAGTTGCTGTGTCCGATAATTGATCCGAAGTTAATGCTAAACTTTAATGAGTGCGGATAGAGAGACCGGATTGATAGGAATAGATGAATGCCGGAGTATGTGCCTGTGTGTGTTCTTGCGCAATATAATCCTTCGCAGATGCGTACCAATGCGTCTGGAGTGCTGAGGGAGTGAAATGGGGAAAGTCCGAAAGTTCCTGAAGATCTTCTGAATTGTCTACATGGCGTGTGTGAATAAAACCAAATATTCGGACAACGTGCGCTTCGTGCAGGAATAATATGTGGAGATGCACAACGGTGCACCTAGAGCTTCGAAGATGCGATAGAATACGTGTTTGTACGTTTGCGAAGGTTCTCCTGACGTGTTGTAGCGCGTGCGTAGATAGTGGTGAATATTCGGATGAATATCACATAAGCGTGAGCGCATGCTGATACTTTCGGAGTGTGCGTGGAAACATGCGGATGATGCGTCCTAAAGATGTGGAATATTCCCGAATGTCTTGTGGAATCGTATACTGACGGACGAGGATGCGTGTGGTGTGAATGTGCAAGAGATTCGTGTAGCCGTGGAAATACGCGAAAGTTCCGATTCACGTGCGTAGAACAAGCGCGCGCTTATCATCTCCTCCCTACTAAAATTATGACTGTCCGCAGTCATTCGCAATGTCCGATAAATCCGATTTTGATGTCCGTGTGACGTCGTGTGCGTTTCGCGCGCTAATTGATCGTTATCTTCTTATCTCTTCTTAACCACCATGTCGGCTACCACTCTCGAGAAATTCCAATCCGCCGTGAATGGATTCGATTTGTTTGTCCGTACGCTTCCTGAAAATGTTGGGGCGAAAGAAATGCGAGACAAAATGCAGGAGATGTCGTCGAAAGTGGTAAGCGCAATAAATCATTGAATTTTCGGAGAATAATGTTGGTGCAGATTGGGCTTGTCCAAATTGTCAGTACGGCTACGGACGACGAACTATATTGCTCTGAGGACCTCCGGCCTAGTTGGAATTCGACACTTAGCGCATTGGGGTGGATTTCCACAACCAATCTTTCGGGAATTGAGAAGGCGTTGAAGTCCTTCGACACAAAGGTCACTGTCATCCCTCCTATTTCATTCGACTTCATGCAAGATGTCAACGTCGACGACACCACTCCAGAGGATAACAATTCGAAGAAAAATACAACTCCGAAAGGCAAGCAACTGATCAAACCAAAACCTCTTCGCAAAGCGGCGACGAAGGCGAAGGAAACATTGGTGGAGGGCGGGGGCACTAGTAAGCAGGACGTGGGACCACCATTCGAAGCAGGAAAGCACACAATGAACGATCCGAAGGTGCGCCTGAAAGTATATCATTCGAAAATGTTATGCTAAACATCTTGATAGTGTGTTTGGTGCGCCGGATCCACTAGAGTGGAACGCCAGTGCTTCTCCATGACTGAAACGGGCAGTACATGCGAACGATGCAAACATGACAGGCAATCATGCTCATTGGGAAAGGGATCGAAGAAAGCAAAAGCGATAAAGGTGAAGAAGGAACCTGGGGTGGATGAGGGATTCCTCAGCGAAGCAAAGGTTGGGGTTAAACGCAAGTCAGCGGCGAAGGCGGATGATCGTGGACCAATGCGGAAACTCAAGAAGAGTCGCGCCAGTTCTTTCGCAAGTGGTGGATCGATGGAATACTTGGGCGCAGCTTCTCTTTCAGTTTCTTCGGTCCCTTCTTCCTTTGCAGTCAGTAACGAAGATTCCGATATGGACGTTGTCAATCCCCACTCTCCTGTCGACGATGCGGATTCTATTCAGCAAATGTTGGTCGTTTTGGATGCGGTGTTGAAGAATGCGGAGGGTGTCGTGAAGGGTGCGAAGTTTTTGAAGAAGGCGATTAAGGATCTTGGAATAGCGCATGGTGATGGTGGTACAGAGGATTAGGGCGAGGAAATGGGCTTTCAATTGTAACCATGAATGACATTCGTGATTGGGTTCGAACTGTACACAGACAAAGAGAGCGAAGGGAAAATGTGTGATCCAAGGCAACAGCTCAGATCCCTTCATAGCTGTAACCTCGAAAGATTGCGCAATACGCGAATGCCATGCGACTTTAAAAGGAGAAAAATAGGGAAAACATTCGGAATGATGAGGAAATGAATAGTAAGATGTGAATCAAAATGCGAAAGAAATCAAAGAAATAGAAAAGAAAATGTTCGATGATGGGTGGATTGTGATGAGGGAAACGGAGGCGAATATGAGAAATACCGGCGAAGGAAAATGAGTTTGGGATGCGTTCCTCCCTACTAAAATCTTGACTTGCGCTAATCTTCTTCAATGTTGCGAGTGTCGTTTACTGCGTCATTGAGTTCACCTTCGGGGTCGGACACTGTAGAATTGCGAAGGTCTTGAAGGCGTTCTTTTGAAACATCGAGGAGTTCTTCAAGAGGCGGTAGGTCGATCTTCGTACGTGCAAAATATGGAATAACGCGAAACGCGGCAGTGGGTCGGTCAAAGAGAGTGCCGTCAAGTTCAGCGAGTATGTAGGCACCACCTCTATTTCTGGAAATGACGATGAGGGGTCCAAGGTAACGAGGGCGCATCTTGCGGTTAAGTGATTTCTCGATAGCGGTATTGCGAATGAGGACGAGGTCACCAAGCGAGAAGTTATAGTCTTTGATGGTATTCGCGTGTTCTTCTTCGAAGCGGACAGCAGCTTTGATTCGTGCTTCATAAACTTTCGAATGAAGTTGAGAGAGATGGGAGAATCGCTTTTGAAGTGCAATAGCGCGGCGCGCAATAAGATCGGTTGTCGAAAGAACTGATTCCGGAGGGGGTAAGAGATAGTTAGATTCCGCAATATCAAATGGAAGAAGGGGGTGAGTTCCCGTTGCGCCAAAATATGGTGAACAGCCCATCCGTCGCCGGATTGTAACACGATCTGCCCAAAAAATCGAATAAGCGGCGGAAGACCACTTTGATTGATCTCCATCGGTAGCTTTGAAGAGAGCTTGGCGAACGTCGAAATGTGGTCTTTCAATGAGTCCGTTGGCACGCGAATTGTAGCCAGAAATGCGAATGTGCGTAATGTGATACCGCTTTGCAAGATATTCGCAGGCCTTGACGAAGGGAGTACCGTTGTCAGTAACAATCTCCAGAATCATGCCCCATCTGTAAATGAAGCAGCGAAGGAGCCACTCAGCGATAATGCGGCCAGTCTCTCTGCGAAGCATCTCAAATTCGGGGAAGTGGATAAGTGAGCAACGGCCTTGGACAATATACTTGAATCCACCAGACGCTGGGAGATGCATTGTGTCACAGTAAATCTTCGCGAATAAAGGAGCGGGGATGGCAACGGTTGGAGGAATTAGGACGTTCTGGGTTCGACGGACTTGGCAGAGATGGCATGTGCGGACATACCACGCAATATCAGAGCTCATAAATGGCCACCAATAACGTTCGGAGATGAGGGTATTTGTTGCGAAGAAACCATGATGTCCAACATCGTCGTGCGCAGAGGAAATGATAAAAAGACGGCGGGTAGTGGGGACAACGAGTTTATGTTCACCTTGAGGGTTCTTTCGCCATAAACGTTCGGAGTGAATGAAGAATTCTGTACAATAGCGAATGAAAGTCGTATATTCGGAGTCAGACATATCAGGTGGGCGTTGAAGTGTTTCATGCCATTCGCGCACGAGGAGAAGACGATCGTCTGCTTTTTGCGCAAGGGGGGATCGAGGAACGATGGAATATGGAGTTGTAGAATCTTCGGAGGGGGTTTCCTGAGAATTGTTCGGAGTTGAATCCGCAGTAGATGTGGGGTCGAAGGTAGATTCATTAGATTCGGCAATATAGACGGTGATAGGAGGGAGGTTGATTCGGCGAAGGAAGTAGGGTGCGATCATGTGCATAAATCCATGGAGGCGATCAATCCAATCGTCAAAATCGTCTTCAGGTTCGGGCTTGTCTCCAGGCTGCGGGCGTCGACGAGAAAGACCATCAGGACCATGAAAAGCACCAGGAACATGAACGAGTTCGAAATGGAAAGTGAGAATCGAGATAATCCAACGGTTGATACTGGCCGAAGGAACAAGATCAGGGTGGGCGAGCATTCCTTTAATATATTTCGCGTCGACCTCAACGATTAAATTGCGCAAACCGATAAGGTGTAATTTCAGCGCGCGAATCGAACGGTAAAGCCCGTAAATTTCGAGTTTCGCTTGGGAGAATCCAGCTTCGCGGTCATTCAGAGTGATAGATCCGAATCGAGAAATATAGCGGAAGCGAGGGTTTTTCTCATCACATTGACTTAGGATATGTCCTATAGCGATGTAGGATGTGTCGACCGAAAGAATAACAGGTTGAGGCGAATCGTAGTTGATAGCGCGAAGGGCGGGGGATGATAAAAGTGCGGACTTGAGATCTTCTTGCGCGGCAATTTGTTCAGGTCCGAATATAAACGGCTGATCCTTTCGAGTGAGTTTGACGAGGTGGTGGGCACGATGAGCGAAATTCTTGATGAAAAGACGGCAAACTCCTATGGTTCCAAGAAACGCGCGAACGTCGGAGAGGTTCTCACATGGACCCCAATTAACGATCTTCGCAACACGTTCAGTATCGGGTAGGCGACCTTCGTATGTGCAACGATGACCTAGAACAGTAATTTCTGGAGCGCAGAGTATGGTTTTGTGACCAGAGAAGGTACCACCGCAGTACTTCATGCGCTGAACAATGCGATTAAGATTCTGGAAATGTTCCCAAACAAAACGGCGGATTCCAGGATTTTCGGGGATACGTTCGCATTCGCCATTAGGAAGAATATAACGCGAGGCTGGGCCTTTTGCAGGGACGTCGTCAATGTAGGGAACCGTGACTTCAGGGATTTCGGGGCGAAGGATCTCTGTAACGTCGTCATGGAAGATAGGTACCGAATTACACCAGCCCATGGGGAGTTTCGTAAGGCGCTGAGATCCGTAGGGTGTTTGAAATGTGGTGAGATCACGCGAAGATTCGGCTAAAGCACGCTCATCGTATCCAACAAATAAATCGAGCATTCCTCCACATGCGCGTCCAGCGAATTGTTCAGCAAGTTGTTCGGTAAAAGGGGGAACACCAGAGTGCGCGATGGTGACGGCGTTGAGTGGTTCGAGGGATTGGACAATGCGAAGGGATTTCCCATCTTTCTTAGTGACAGTAAACCAACGGGAGCGGTATGAAGAATTCGAAGGTTCGAAAACACCAGCGTCAATCTTGTTCTGAATAAGTCTACAAACTTCCTTATAGAGACCTGGAGGGATGGGAATGTTTCGGAGGACCCAGGGTTCGTGCGCTACTGTGGGGATTTCAACAGGAGGGAAGAAGTCTTCGCGGAAATGGCCTCTTTCGGAATCGTTCCATGCGAATGCGTCTTGATGGAGAGTCATGAAGTGGTGCATAAGATTACGTTCTTCAGGTAAGAGGAAACCGGGAGGGTGACACTTGTCAATAACTTCGCGTCGTTCGGTGGTGTAGCGGCCATATGGTGCGAAAGGAGGAGGGTGCGGTGAAAGAATGGGAAGAGTAGCGAGGGGGTCCCCTTTGATGTCACGTATGATTCGGAACTTCTCTGGGACATCGGTATATACAGGGCGAATCTTCTTAGCAACGGGCTTGTATTTCTTTGTTACAAAGGTTGATAGATTATTCGGAGGAGAAAACGCGAAAGATGGTGAGGATGAGGATGATGCAGGGGATGGAAGAATTGAAAGCGGAAATGCGGAATGAGGATTATTTGAGGCGAATAAACTTTCGGAGTTGTACAAGAGACCAGGATAAAAAGAACCGGAGATAGAATTACACTTAGAGCTGGAAAAATGACAAGGAGCTTCGGAGCTAGAGGAACGTAGTTGCTTCCTAAACGTTATATTGCCTAGTTCCTCTACCTGTGAAAACCCTGATTGGAATGATGTCGACAGGTAACGCGAGGAGGGCCACGCGGGATTGTAGGAATGGTAGCGACTCTTCCTGAATTCGGATCGTGGATGGTGATAGTCTGGTCTTCATTCGCGTAGTTTCGGACAACGCTCTCAGTAAGGATATCGAATGGACGGCCCAATAAAATGTCATATGCAGGCCTCCGAATGACGTGGACTTGCATGTAGACAGTGAGATCGCCGATGTAGAAGGGGACGTTGCGTGCTAAACCAAGGGATTGGTCGACAGTACCATTAGCGGATTGCATATTTAACCGGATGCTGGGATCATAGCTGAGAGAAAGTTCATGACAAACATCTTCGGACATAGCGATAATTTGACAACCAGGATCGAGAATGGATTCGACGTGAAGGGTATTGTCCACTAAAGGCTGAATTGCGCGAAGTGCTGAAGATTCTTTCGCAACAATTAGCTGATTAGGATCTGGAGATTCGCCTGGACGAAGCGAGCGAAGATAAGTTTCGAAATGGTCAGGAATGATGGTAGCGCCAGCGGGTGGATGTTGATGAGTACGTGGAGGGATAGCGAAAGTAGATAACTGCGGAGTAAAATCAGATTCAAAGTCAGGAGCGAATTCGTTGATGAGGTTTTGCTGGGCGGAGTCTTTGTTAGGAATACGACGTGTGGTAACGGCATCTCTAAGTTGCGCTCGGACTTCAGGAGATAGGGATAGGAGTTCGCGTTGGGTTATAGTAACGGGCGTATTGAGCGAACGATTGTAAACATCAGTGGCGATGGATTGATCGTGAATGGGAGGCAAGGTGCGATACGCGGGCTCAGCTTTCTTCGGAGCGGCAGGTTTAGGAAGTGCGCCAACATTACGGTCTTGAGGGGGGATGTAAGTTGCATCTTGCGCGTTGCGGAAGGGGTGTTCAGGTCCCTTTGGCTCGAATGGGATAGCAGGTACAGATGTCGGAGCTACGGATGTGGCGCGTGGCTGATCAGATTCAGAGTTAACGGGTGGCTGAACAGGAGCCGGATCATCATCGGGATCAGCGTTGGCATTGCGCGCCTTCTGCGCACGCGTTCGGATGACAGGCGTAAATCCAGGCTGTCTAGCGCGAAGGTTGAATAATTCAGCTTCGAGAGATGCGATACGGTTGGTGGTGGAAAGTTGGTAGAGTGACTGAGATGGCGGGGGAGAGCTGGGAGTACCACCTGCTGAAAGAACGGAGTGGAATAAAGTGCCGGATGATAAAGTACCGGATGCGAGCTGGTTGGGGTTTCTACGATGCCACTCATCGAAGCGGTCGCGAAGGAGGGTGCCAGGAATATCTTTCGGAATAAAGGAGCCGGATGGTAAAACAACTTTGCCTTCAGTGTTGCGCCTGCATTTTCCAGCGCGAATATATTCGGAGACGACGTCACAATCACGAATGTAATGTTCCTTTCCGCACATGTTACAAGCGGTGGATCTCGGATAGTTTGAGGAGGATGGACGATTGTTGGAAACGTTCGCCTGCTTGATAGCTTCGACGATTGTCTTGGTGAATTCCGTGAGGATAGAGCCTAACTGTTCCGCTTTAATGGTAGGTGGTGAATCAATAGGTTGCGAAGGTGTGGGCGTGTAGGATGCAGATGAAGGCGAGGATTTCTGAGACGGGATGGATGGGATAGGAATCGCGCTTGAACCAGTGGGTAGACCATGGAGGACGAAGCGCGCTGCTTCGTAAACTTCGGAGATCTTGTATGGTAAATCCGGAAAATGGTCAGGATATTTGACTTGGAGACGACGCGAAATGTCCTTCCAAAAAGTAGCGGAAAAGCTTCGGACAAATGCATTGAATTGCTCAATTTCGCCAATGAGTTTCTTCTCGAGGAGGTATGATGTGACGGCTTGGAAGCGAAGGTGATATTCGGATAATTCATTAAGGGAGCGGATGCCTAGGCGCTGACGTTCACCAATAAGCATATCGAGGTCCGAAACATTGTACTTGCGGTCTTGGTCGGTATAACATTCGAGAACGGCAGCTTTAAAATCATCATAGGTGCTTGTGGCGGATTTGAATGATGGGATGCCTTCCCAGAGGTCGGCAAGCGAAGCGTCGACATAAGAAATAACGTAATCCTTCTTTTCCTCATCACTGGTGATGCCACTGCGAAGGAATAATGCTTCCAGCTGACGGAAAAAGCGCGAAAGTTCGGAGGGACGATCAGGATTAAATGTAGGAGCACCACGATCACCTTTAAGAGGCATCAAGGGCTTGGCAGAAGTGGGGGCGTCGGACATGGTTAACGGTTGCGGAGTGGAAGGGGTAGAATGCGGTAGTGAAGGTTGTGCGAAGGATAAAGGCGAAGGTAGGTCAGAGAGTTCGAATAGCGGGGAGATAGGGGATGGTAGGTGGTTATGACGTGCGGAAGATTCGGGGACGGATTCGAAGAACGGAGTAGGGTCGTTGAGGTTATCAGGATTCTGAAAGGAACGGATCAATTCGTCCCTAAGGGTTTCGAGCTGAGTACGTCGGGTTTGAGAAGGCACGATGAAATGAACCCCTCGCGGTGGGCTCCAATATGATATGCCTACTACGCACTAGATGTGTATGGAAAGACCAAAACACACCAAATCCTGTAGATGAAAAACCTTCGGAATAGATTAGCGTAGTAATGAGAGGCTCTGAAAGTGCAAGACGAGGTTCTCCTGGCTTCTCAAAGTTGGGTAATGTAGTGTAGACACAACTCCTAAAGTGTAAGAGTGCGTCCGAAGGAAAATGGGGAGTATGAGAATGTTAGGAGGGACGATGCGGACGATGCGAATATTCGGACGACAGATAATGCGAATGTTACGAGTGCACACGGTGTGCTGGACGATGGCGAAGGCTACGACGGAGTGCTGAGACGATTTCAGCTGGAAACGAAAATGCGAATCGAGGGGTGAAGTAGAACTT
>KN838957.1:0-26551 GCA_000827195.1 Laccaria amethystina LaAM-08-1
TCAACTCGGAATCTCTCTCATTGCTCCTCTGTACTACTGATGGACTTGATACAACTGCTACGTTTTTAGGTCCTTTGTATGCCTTCCTGTGCTTAAAATCAATGTATATACCCCAATGAACACTGATTCACATTCCGAATTGGTGCATGATAATACACCTGAACTGAGTGAAACAACACTGATTCCATGGTGTATTTTTGGGCCGATCAGTGGTTAAAACACCATGGAATCACTGTATTTAGAGTTAGTGCTTCACTCGATACAAGTGACAGAAACACCGCAGGTGAGTGCTTGGTCACTTGGCTCAAGTGCATCGGATACACTCAGGCGAGGTGCAAACGCTTCCCACAGTGTCAGGCCTATCCAGAACATTGACATTTTTTTGCGACGCATGCAAGAGTATGAAAAGGCCTCATCTGCCACTGTATCATATCATATTACTGTAAATTCGATGCCAATTCGACGCCAGCTCCTGATATATATATTTTTTCAGTATAATTCGCATGCATCTCAAATTGGTGG
This sequence comes from Laccaria amethystina LaAM-08-1, assembly GCA_000827195.1. NCBI lineage: Eukaryota > Fungi > Basidiomycota > Agaricomycetes > Agaricales > Hydnangiaceae > Laccaria > Laccaria amethystina. Next base: position 523 of record KN838957.1, read on the forward strand.
AGCTATCTCAAAAGAAAACAAAACCTCTTAGCCATGCGTGTCTAAGTCAGGCTTCTCGTTCGCTGTAGCTTAAGAAATTTCAGACATATGTGATGGTGCTTTGATACTACCGCAACGAGTGCAACTCTTTGATGTAATCAGTTCTTTCAACACGCCTCTTGCCCATCTGACTCCGCTTATCCTTGCGTGTGGTGGCTAACCTTCCAAGCTTGGAGCGGTCGAGTGCCTGCCATCCGAATCAAGAGTTAATCCAAAGCTCTGGGTCGCCAGCTGTCCACTTGCATGCTGGTTAAAGTAGCACTCCGAACAACAAAGCTGAGGCCTAAGGGTAAAAACAGCACTCTACGTTCCAATTTTCCATGCTATCGAAATCCGCCATCTCATTTATTGTATGCGTTTGGGGCATCCTCAACTTGCTATATATCTCCATCGGTACGCAGATACATCCACTGGTTCGCGAAGCCCATAGTAAGTAGTCGATGATGCTTCCTTTTCGTTGGAGCCAACTTAAGGTATTAACATAAAATACCAGCATATCGTGGACACGATTATCCAGAGACACTTCCACTCCCTTTCGACCACTTCGAGAACGTGTTGCTCACGGTCGAGGAGAGCCACCGATTTACACTCTTGGGGCATCCATCTGGTCTACAGTGGGCCCGACAGGCTCCGGCCTTTGGAGGATATGTGAGGCTAGGTCCAGAAAACCGCCTTTTCTTAGTCTCCATGTTCCATAAGTTCCATTGTCTTCGCTTCTTCAATTGGGCCCTTGACCCAGAGTTTGAAGGACTATACAAGATTTTTGCCACTGAGGATCACAGCGCGCATTGCCTCAACTATCTTCGGCAGATGATCCTTTGTTCTCCGGATTTAACCCTGGAAAAGGGAGACTTCCGGGTGCGCAATTTTGTACTGGAGAGGAGCGGTTCCGCGCATACATGCCGTTGGAGTGTCGGGCCTCGACACTCCACTGTCCAGAGGATCGCACTGTTTGGACATGTTTGGCAAGGGCTTCAGAAGTAGATACACAGTGTTTGCACAGCAGAGCATCATCACAATCATCCACCTCGAGCGCATCTTCGCGTTCGTGTCTTTCCACGAGTCACTCGGGCCATCTCCACCGTGACTGGAGCGCAGTGTATAATTTGATGGAGGACAACTGGGATCGGTGAAAAAACAGGACATCATGATAGGTAGTCCAACCTCTAGGATCGGGCTCGTCCAAGGTTCACTGATTCCCTGAAATTCATGGGCGTTAAAAACCGTGGAGTATTCAATAGATTTTTTTCCTCTTCATACCACCTGCGGTGGTAGAATATATGGTGGAATAAGTAGCATTGGAGTAGCAATACAAACAGCGTAATATCCTATTTTCAAACGCTCGTCAGACTTTTCTCCTCATAGTCAACGACAAAATGACTCGCCGCAATAGCATGAGTCCATCCGGATCTGGGAAACACCTCCCAGAAAAGGTAATAGCATTGAAACACGTATACGTTATAACCTCCCATGTGAGTATTGATAATCTGAACGAACAAACTCAGTTCGTAGTTGCCATAAGGGAGGTACGCAAAAGACTCACGCATGTCAGTTCCTTCAATATAGTCCGAAGGGAAATAGTTCATCAGTCAGTTGGAACCTTCCTGCATCATGATTCGAAAGACAACAGCAATAGAGAAAATATCACAATCCAGGCCACACAACGAACTCTATTTCAGAAGCATCAGCAATTTTTGTTCGGTCAGTATCCTGATAGACGCGACCGCAGCTAGGAAGTCCAAGGAGCTCCCAAACGCTAGCGCATAGGAGTCGACGCTACTAGTGTGCAACGAGATGTCATTGTAGACCATCAGTGAAAGATAAGAGCAGCCGCACCTCATTAATGAAAGCACGTATTCCTGGGTATCGTTGTTGAATGTCTCTAGAATTCACGTTCAAACGGACATTCATATCATCTTCGGGTATGGGTAAATCTGAGGTGGGTGGCGATAATGGATGGTATACAACGTCATGGTCATCTGTCATCTTTCTGCGCGGAGACGAGATGTTTCTGGAAAGGGGGGAAGACATTGTGCGACTAGGGGAAGGATAGGCGTCGGACAGACGCGATCGCGATTGAAGATCTTGGGATCGCCGACTAGGAGTGTGAAAGCCATTGCGTTTCTGAGCAGTTTCGGTACGTCCTGCGTTCGGAAGGGGAGGGGGAAGATAAGTTATTTTTCTCAGCTTTGAAGTAGCACTCATCCCGATCGATTTGATAGAAGACTTATCCGACATCAATAGACCGGGCAAACGAAAGGGTTTAGTTGTTTTGAAGGTCGTAGTAAGACTGGATAAAAAGTTAGTAAGCTCGGTAAGGCGCGCTTGGTGACCTCGAACCTGGGTTTGAATCTCTTCCGTGATGGAAGAGTACTCCATTCCTCATCAGGATCCGCAACCGAGACGTCATATGCATCTTTTCTAGGACGTTTTTTGGCATCCACGATCGGTATCTTGCGCGTGTGTGCGGAACGATGAGGAGAGCGCACTTCCACGAGACCGGTGGAGGGTTGCGTTACGTTTTTCGGAAGACGATCAAGCATCCTTTGAGCTGTGGGGAACTTCGTAGTGGAGAAATCGTCCGCCTCCGTGGGGTATAAAGACGATAAAGCCAAATCGCCAGGAGACGGACGAGGAAGGATTTCTACGGGATCTTGGTTGGAATAATCTTCAGTGTGTTCGTCTTTGAATGGGCGGTACAAGGGCCTTGGTGTACCTCTAACTGATAGAACGATGTTAATAAGTTCCTATCGTCGAGTTCAAAGGGAAAATACCCCGGTTAAAATAAGACTCTTTGGAAAATAGCGACGATGAAAATGGCTCGTTTCTCATATCAACGGAGACCAGGTGACCAGAGGTTTCTGCAGGATCCCAGGAGCCGTGGTGTTCCATGGGTTCGTCCTTGACCGGAAATTGTGCGAGAGACGACGGCCTCAACCCAGCTTCGGCTAATAGAACTGTTTTAGTCAGTTCCCGTAAGTAAGTTCGAAGAGATAAACGTTGAACGAACGGGAATTATACACAACACCTTGTGAGTCTCTTGTGCGGCCGTCCCTCCTCTCTCGCGAAATAAAATTAGATAACGATCTGTGGTCTTGATCTGGAATGTTGCCAGAATGAAAGGCAGGTTCAGAAATATCATAAATTCCATCGTATAGCAACGGTGAATGGAATTCTGCGGCAGGCCCGTTTGACGGGGAGGTCAGTACAGCTGATTTCGACGAGACGAGGGCGCCATAGTTTTGGGAAGGATCTTGGCCTTGAGAAGCGCTATTCGTCAAATAAGCAGATTGTGGGCGCCGAGAAAGAGAGTTAAGCAGTGAAGTCTCTTGGGGTTGGGATATATGCGCGCCTGAAGGCCATATATCCGTTTTCTTCAAAGAGACGGGTGGGGGATGGTCCGATAAGTTCCTAAAAAAATCCTCTGAAGCTAGCGAAGCAGAGAGATTAGGCCTAGGCGCGACGATTCTTCGTGGGTCAGGTGATTCCAGTGATCTCTTAGCTTGAAGAAAGGCGGTAGAGTTAAGCGCCAACGATCGCCCAGATGTCCCAAGTTTCTCGCCACTATGCGGTGCCAGAGTCATGGAAGAGGGTTTTCTTAGCTGGTTGCTGACATGGACGGGTTTTGGCGCTGGTGGTCGAGGTGCCAATTTCAAAGCAGGCGCCTTTCCCTTGGTGGCCGACTGAGCCCTTTGCGCTTGCCTCTTGAACCCGTCGACTATAGTGAACTGAGCCTTCAACTTAGGGGCATCTCTAAAGATCGCAGGTTCAGGGCATGTCGCTGGTTTGTCGACCTGGATGTTATTCGCGGTAGAGCGAGTGGCAGCGTTGATCTTAGCTATGCTGAAGGGATTTGGCTTGTAGACGGCGGTTTCTTGTCGTTCAGATATGTCGAGGTCCTTGGCTAGTTTCGCTTCTTCAGAACATTTCTCCGCCGGAACAGCAGGGCCCTCTTCTGAATCGGAGTCAGTGTCATACACGTCGAAGTGAGATGATCTGAAATTGAATGCCCATTCGGCCGAGTGATTTTCCTTTGCCGAGGATGTAGACTTCATCGCGGAAACAAACGCCAGAGTAGGAGGTAACAATCCTCAGCAGATGCAAGAATAGGCAGCTTCAGACAAAATAGCGAACCACATCCCACGTCTCTGGAGAAGAGAGTATAATAAGTTTCACAACGCCGTTGGCGAATAATATTGTCAAACATTACAGTCATCCACCTGCTAATGATACACCGAAACTAAGAAATTGCATCCAATGATTTGAAGTACAACATTCAGCCATAAAAACTACATGAATATTTGAGATAAATTACATTCTATAACCCTACCAAATTTCAGAATGTTTGAAGAACATGCCATGAAGAAAAACCAAAATTATGGGTGTATCATTGGGGGGTATGACTGAATTGCAGCAATTTCCGAAAACAGTCCATTTTGAAAATTTCACAGCAGCACCAATACTGCTTCAATGATGCCCAAATTTTGTACTATGGTAGATGCGAACTTATAGTGCACGTTAAAATTTATTTCACAAAAATCGATGAAGTATCAAGTCAGATATTAGCTGGTCAAAAGTGTATCAAATGATGGTGGCGTATCATTGGTGGGTGGATGACTGTAGTAAACTATGTAGCGACTTTTGCCTCTGGAACAGTGTTAGCTTGCATAAGTTGGACGCTACTGTAGTTGAATGTAACAAGAGGAGGGTAAAAGCCAGGTTGTGGGCCCCATGAACAAAAAATGCCTTCATTTGTGATTGAGTCAGGTGCGTTTGCCTCTGGAGTCCGCATCGTGCGAAATGACGACTCCAATTTTATTGCTAGGAGTAAAACAGAGTAGCGACTTCCGGCGTAGTCGAAAAAATGGAATTCTGCTAATAAAGAAGCAACGAAAAAGCCAGGTGATTGTGAGCGCGAACAAGAAAATGCCTCAGTCGTTTTGTTCTTGATAAAGACGCTTGCATCGAATGAACGAGATCCCTGAAACAGCCAAGAAACAGCACTGAGTGTCAATTCATAGCGGAGTCATTGATCCACCTCAAGACTCAACCGAAGTCATACAAAACATGCAAAACAAAAACAAAACCTCACTGGACCCCCCTCAATGCCCAAAAACCTTCTTAAAAAACCCCTTCGGCTTGTCCTGACTCCCGACCTCATCATCAAACCAAATATGAATACTCCCATCCTTCGTCTCAGCCGTCACCTCGTCGCCTGCCCACCCCTCCTCACCATTCTCCCCCCATTGCTCAGCGACGAATTCACCAAGAAAACATTTTCTGACGCCTTTATCTTCTGAGAACGTGGTGATTTGAGCTTGCACCTCCTCTGAGAAGCGGATTTTGCCGTCCTTGATTTTGAGGAGTAATGGCCCGTGGAAGGAACGAGGGAGGTTGAGGAGGATGTCGCCGTCTGAGGTGATGGTTGTTAAGTTGATAGGGCGACGGGGAGTGGAAGGGGTGGAAGCGTCGTGCTATATGATACAAAACGTTTATATCAGAAGAAATACTTTCAAGCGGCGAGCGGAACAAACCAATTTAAGCGCAACCTTCCCATCGCTCGTCTTTGCGTGCAATACCACCTTCTTCCTTTTCCCCTTATCATCAACGCTGTCGGGGACAGAGCAAGGAACGATCGTCACATCCGCTTCGATCTTTCCATCTTTTGTCTTTAATAAAAAGTTTTCCCTCGCATCTTCGGTCACTCCCTCCGGAAGAGGCGGGAGTACGGAGGAGGGAAGGGATGGGTCGATCACCCACGTCCCTTTGATTGAACCGTTGCGCTGGGAAATGGAAATGTAGTTTGTGGGGCCGATGGTTGGGCGGGATGAGGAGGAGGATGCTTCGGGGGGAGAGTAGGTTGGCGGAGGGTCGTTCTATGAATACAAGGAACGTTTAAAATGAGTACCAAGATGATATAGGACGTGGCAATGCGTACAGTAGCAGAATCCTCGGCATTGTCGATCTTCGCATCGGCCTCTTCTTGTTTCTTGACGATCATAGTGGTGATTTGGGAAGTAGGAATTGGGTGTGGGTATGGAGTTGATTCGAAGGAGCCAAGGGGTTTATATCGCTTCCAGACGCAGCCAGCGCCTGGTCCGCAGCAACATGAGGACAGTGACTGGTTCTCCGCAGGAACACATGACCGGAATAAAAACTTGGAAAACTGCGTTTGAGGCTAAGTCATTAGCGCGAGGCGCAGCTCATTTCAGCCAATGTACTTACGCGTTTGACGTACCACTGCGGCGTAAAGAGATTCCGATTCCTAAAGGTCGTTCGGTGCAGAGAGGTGGCCGTTGCAAATTATCTGATTGGTACGGAGAATTCCCACAAGGGTTTTTCTCCTCCCACCATCTCTTCCAACGTTGCACGTCGGAAAGCAACTCCCAAAATTCAAAAGCCTACATACTCAAAGATACCAAGATAATTCCTATCTCCGCCAGTCATGTTTCCATGTTCCTCACCCCTAGAACCCGAACTCTCCCCATTCTCCACCTCCCTACACGCTCTTTAATCCTCCGAACGCCCCAAACCCGGTCCATCACCTCCAGGTCCACGAAAGACGAAATAAACCGCCTCAAGAAACCATATCGTGGCGGACGAAACCTCTCCGAGCGGCACCGCACCCTAGAGCGGGCTTTGCGCGGTAAAGAGGCGTTCGCCAGGGGGAAGGAGGAATTAGCTCGCCTCGTACCCATTATCTCAAATTCGGCGCAGGATGCAAATCTGAGGAAGGAGAGTGTAGAGACTTTTCATGGGTTTGTGGTACCGCAAGGGCCCAAACCGCCCGCGGACGATGGTGCGTTCCTTCTGAACAACGGGCCATATCCTTACATTTTTATAAACCATATAACAGAATGCTGCATGTCTGGCTGCATCGTATGTGTATACGACCTATATGAAGAATCCCTAGCATCATACGAAGACTCCATCACCACACTACGGGAGTCCCTCGGAGCACTGGGCATACCTCCAGATACGTGGCCCGTTAATATCCGGCCTGACGTTAAGAAATCCACTCCGGAGAGCAGGAAGGCAGTGATTTTCAACACGTTTGAGGAGATGGAGAGGAAGTTGAAGGAGAAGAAGGAGGTGGATGAAAAGAGTTAGTTTTCATTTTTATACCTATATCTACGATAGACCAAAAACATTGTGAATTTCAGTCTGGGGGGGAATGAGACGTTCTGCAGTTCTTCCATGCTTCGGAATAAGGATATGAGCTTCACCGATCAAAGGTTGAATATTTGTATAATGATTTGGTGATTAGTTGCCCGACTCACATCTTGCTCCTTACTCACATCTACACGTCTCAGACGACAACCTCACCCATGGATAGTCTTCCTCCGTACACCCCAGGCTCCACCTTGAAAATTAAAGTTTCCCAAATCTACATCATTGTCACTGTAGAAAAGCTTTTCACTCCTTTCACATCCAGCCATGTACTCGTCGTCCATGCAACTTCTAGTAGTGCCAAACTACCACCAAACCACCCTCCACTCGGCACTCCCATGATTTTGAAAATTTACGATACCCGCTATATCGAGGACCGCGAAGCCTTCTACTCACACGATCGCACCCGTTTTTATCCCGCGCGTCCGTGGTCCTTAGAAAATGAACAAAAAGCCACCGCCTATCGCGAAGCCCATGAGAATTGGAACGACCTAATCAGCGACGAGATCGAGATGTCAAATCCGGGGATGGTCATTGAATACAAAATGATTCAGAGGGCATGCACTTCGTGGACTAAAGAGGTCAACGCTTACCTTGCACTTGCCGACTCTCCTCTCTCTGGCTCTGCTGTACCAATGTTGTATGGTTTTGGGGATTTCATCTCAGAAGAGCCCCGCGCAATCATACCCCGCATACTCCTCCTTGAATATGTCCCACGCTCAGTGTCGCTTGACAAACTCAAAAATATCAAACTCATTACGCCATGGCACATCCGCACTCTCCTTGCGGCCACTCGGAAATTAAATGAACTGGGTGTCGTTCACTGGGAGTTGGAACCTAGAAACATCCTTCTTTGTCCAGATCGTGTTGTCATTATCGATTTTGGGGTGTCGACGACTCGAGTACAGGGGGGAATTGATATGTTCTCGCATGATGAGTGGACGACTAAGTTAGAGGATGGTTGGAATGAACAAACAGTGAGGATGATGTTGGACCATTTGAGGGGGCACGGATTTCTTGTCCGTGTCACAAACAACAGGGCGGTTTTGGCACGCTACGCTCAAGATACCGAACCGTGCAAATGACAGGTATGACATTGATAATAGCAATGTTGTTATCTGAAAATCTGACCAACTCACTTTCCATAGTGTCTGTTCTCCCATACGATCTCTAGAACTATTTTTTTTTTTTTTGTAAACTTCACGACCCATTGGTATCTCAAGTTCAGCACAGAACTTGACCACTTAACGTTTGCGAGTTGTCCAACTGAACGTTCTTAAAAAAATTATAATCGGTATTCCTTGGCTTATTTTGAGCGGTTGTCTCCTCAAAAACATCATCCGTAGTTAACAAATGAAAGAGCTTTTGTAGAAATGTATTTCTGGGGTTATCTCAAACGATGTTTACATTGACTGTGTGAAATCGACGAAATACGAAATCGACGAAATACCTCCGTTTGCTGCCCACTACGCACTGAGAGCTGATGCTCGGGTGGAGTCAAGGCTTGTGAGGGTAGCGTTGTACATGATGTAACATAGGACCGCTCCGAAATATACTGACCTTGGGAGTGATGTGGTGGGGAAGAAGCTGGTAATTGGTCAGCCGTCGTATCCCTGAACGTTGATGAACATCCTTCGAGCCTAAGTTCCGCTAACTTCAACGACCATTGTATGACTACTTTGGTCGACTTCAACGTTGACTTTCTACTAAGTTCACAATATCTCTTGTTTTTCAAAGAGTTTGCGCTAGCCTCCAGGGAACCCCCGTCGAACTGCAAGACTGTCGCTGCACTTACGCCCTTGGAAAGAAATATGGCAAAGCCTGAGGTTGGCCTCGGTCTCAAACGAAAGAGCTCGCCAGTTCTTGCCTTGGCCCTTTTTCACAACTCCCAAATGCAGTCGCTTTTTCTGGAAAAAGGACGACCTCGGAATCAATGGAATATTGAGAAACCTCTTTCAACTGCTACGTGCAAGAATATACAATCTCTCAGACGGATAAACGCGCCGCTCAAATCCCAAAAAACCTTCTGAAAAAACCCTTTCGGCTTCTCAACCTCATCAAACCAAATATAAATACTCCTATCCTTCGTCCCAGCCGTCACCTCGTCGCCTGCCCACCCCTCCTCACCATATTCCTCAGCGACGAATTCACCAAGGAAGCATTTTCTGATGCCCTTATCTTCTGAGAACGTGGTGATCTGCGCTTGCACCTCCTCTGAGAAGCGGATTTTTCCGTCCTTGATTTTGAGGAGTAGTGGCCCATGGAAGGAACGAGGGAGGTTGAGGAAGATGTCGCCGTCTGAGGTGATGGTTGTTAACAAGTTGTTACTAATGTGATCGGTACGGAGAATTCCCACAAGGGTTTTTCTCCTCCCACCATCTCTTCCAACGTTGCACGTCGGAAAGCAAATTTCAAAAGCCTACATACTCAAAGATACCAAGATACCCATCCCTATCTCCGCCAGTCATGTTTCCATCTTCCCCACCCCAAGAACCCGAACTCTCCCCATTCTCCGCTACCCTGCCCGCTGGAGTCCTTAATCCTCCGAACGCCCCAAACCCGGTCCATTACCTCCAGGTCCACGAAAGACGAAATAAACCGCCTCAAGAAACCCTCTCGTGGCGGGCGAAACCTCTCCGAGCGGTACCGCATCCTAGAGCGGGCTCTGCGCGGTAAGGAGGCGTTCGTCAGGGGGAAGGAAGAATTACCGCCCCACGTACCCATTAGTATCTCAAATTCGGTGCAGGATGCAAATCTGAGGAAGGAGAGTGTAGAGACTTTTCATAGGTTTGTGGTACCGCAAGGGCCCAAACTCGCGTAGTGTGGTGATGGAGTCTTCGTATGATGCTAGGGATTCTTCATATAGGTCGTATACACATACGGCGCAACCGGACATGCAGCATTCTGTTATATGGTTTATAAAAATGTAAGGATATGGGTTGTTCAGAAGGAACGCACCATCGTCCGCGGGCGGTCCCTCGGAGCACTGTGTGCCTCCAGATACGTGGCCCGTTAATGTCCGGCCTGACATTGAGAAATCCATTCCGGAGAGCAGGAAGGCAGTGATTTTCAACACGTTTGAGGAAATGGAGAGGAAGTTGAAGGAGAAGAAGGAGGAGGAGCATGAAAAAAGCTAGTTTCCATTTTTATACCTATATCTAAAAACACCGTGAATTTGAGTGAGTCTGGGGGGAATGAGACGTTCTGCAGTTCTTCCGAATATTTGTATACATTTGATGATTAGTTGGCCGACTCACATCTTGCTCCTTATTACATCTACACGTCTCAGACGTTGCTCAGACGACACCCAATGGATAGTCTTCCTCCGTACACCCTAGGCTCCACCTTGAAAATCAAAGTTTCCCAAATCTACATCGTTGTCACTGTAGAAAAGGTTTTCGCCCCTTTCACATCCAGCCATGTACTCGTCGTCCATGCAACTTCTAGTAGTGCCAAATTACCACCAAACCACCCTCCACTCGGCACTCCTATGATTTTGAAAATTTACGATACTCGCTATCTCGAGGAGCGTGAAGCCTGCTACTCATACGATCGCACCTGTTTTTTTCCTGCTCGTCCCTGGTCCTTAGAAAATGAACAAAAAGCCATCGCCTATCGCGAAGCCACTGAGAGTTGGAACGACCTAATCAGCGACGAGATCGAGGTGTCAAATCCGGGGATGGTCATTGAATACAAAATGATTCGGCTGGCATACACTTCGTGGACTGAAGAGGTCAATGCCTACCTTGCACTTGCTGACTCTCCTCTTTCTGGCTCTGCTGTGCCAACATTATATGGTTTTGGGGATTTCATCTCAGAAGAGCCCCGTGCGATCGTACCCCGCATACTCCTCCTTGAATATGTTCCACGCTCAACTTCGCTTAACAAACTCAAAAATATCAAACTCATTACACCATGGCACATCCGCACTCTCCTTGCGGCCACTCAGAAATTGAATGAGCTGGGTGTCATTCACTGGGACTTGGACCCTAGAAACGTCCTTCTTTGTCCAGATCGTGTTGTTATTATCGATTTCGGGGCATCAACGACTCGAGTACAGGGGGGAATTGATATGTTCTCGGATGATGAATGGATGTCTAAGTTAGAGCACGGCTGGAATGAACAAACAGTGAGGATAATGTTGGACCAATTGAGGGGGCATAGAGTACTTGCACGTGTCACACACCACAGGGCGGTTTTGGCGCGCCACGCTCAAGACACCGAACCGTGCAAATGACAGGTATGATAATAGAAATGTTGTTATCTGAAATTCTTACTAACTCCTTTTTCATAGTGTCTGTTCTCCCATACGATCTCTGGAACTAAATGTTTTTTTTTGTAAACTTCACGACACATTGGTATCACAGAAATACTTTATTTGGACTCCAGGGTTTAAAATCATAGTGAAATGTGTCGAACTGGGGTCTTGAATGAGTGATGAACAAGAAATGATTTTTTTTCAGAAGATAATGTTGATGAGGGGAGATGGAAATTTGCCTGAGGTCGGCCTCGGTCTCAAACGGAAGAGCTCGCCAGTTCTTGCTTTGGCCTTTTTTCACAACTACCAAATGCAGGGGCTTTTTCTGGCAAAAGTACGACCTCGGAATCGATGCCAGAATATTGAGAAACATCCTTCATTCGTACTACGTGCGAGAATCTTAAATCTCTGACACGGGTCATGCCTTCGCGGAATACACAGAAAGGAAGGACTTATCAGCCAGGAAGTGAGCTCGAGCAAAAATTCGAAAATTCCTCCACTTCAATTTATAACTGGAAGCATGTTTTGTTCACAAGACACTCGTATTCTGGTGTAGAAGCGCGCTGACAAGATCTGCAGTAGAGCGTCATTACAAGATTCAAAAAAATATAATGTAGGCCAGACACCCCCCAACGCTCACAGCATACCCATAACCGCGGCGTTCAAATCCCAAGAAACTTTCTGAAAAAACACCTTCGGCTTCTCAACCTCATCATCAAACCAAATATAAATACTCCCATTCTTCGTTCCAGCCGTCACCTCGTCGCCTGCCCACCCCTCCTCACCATATTCCTCAGCGATGAGTTCACCAAGGAAACATTTTCTGATGCCTTTATCTTCTAAGAACGTGGTGATCTGCGCTTGCACCTCCTCTGAGAAGCGGATTTTGCCGTCCTTGATTTTGAGGAGCAATGGCCCGTGGAAGGAACGAGGGAGGTTGAGGAGGATGTGTCCGCCTGAGGTGATGGTTGTTAAGCTGATAAGGCGGCGGGGAGTGGATGGGGTTGAGGCGTCGTGCTATGTATAATAAAAAGCGTCGATTTGCAAAGGAAGAGCGAAAAAAAAAAAAACCAATTTAAACACAACCCTCCCATCGCTCGCTTTTGCGTACAATACCACTTTCTTCCTTTTCCTTATCTCATCGACGGTGTTGGGAACGGAACAAGGAATGAGGTAACGCTTACTTCGATCTTCCCGTCTTTTGTCTTTAAGAATAAGTTCTCTCTTGCATCCTCGCTCATTCCCGCCGGAAGAGGCAGGAGTACGGAGGGGGGATGGAAAGGGATGGGTCGATCACCCACGTCCCTTTAATTCGACCCTAGCGCTTGGAGATGGAGGTGTAGTTTAACGGGCGGACGATTGGGCGGGATGAGGAGGAGGTTGCTTCGGGGGAAGAGTGGTAGGTTGGCGGGGGCTCGTTCTACGAATACAAAGAGCGTTCAAAATGAGTACCAAGACAGTGATAGGCCGTTGCAATTCGTACCGTAGCAGAATCCTCAGCATTGTCGATCTTCGCATCGGCCTCTTCTTGTTTCTTGACAATCATGGTAAGCTAGAAAGTTAAGTATGGAAATAACGTTGATTTGGATGAGCCAAGGAGTCTATATCGCTTCCAGACGGACCCCGCGCCATGAAGCATTCGTCCGCAGCAACATGAGGACTGGTTCTACGCTGATCGGAATAAAATGTGTTTGAGGCTAAGTGTCATTAGCGCGAGGCGCAGCCTATTCCAGTCGATGTACTTAGATGCTCGACGCAGCTCCGCGGCCTGAAGGGACTCCGATTCCTGGAGGTTGTTTGGCGCAGTTGCAGTGATCCTGAATTATGTGATCGGCACAGAGAATTCCCACAAAGGCAACTGCAACTTTTTCTTCTTCCAACACATCTCGGAAAGTATCTCTCAAACTCCAAGATTCTACATACTCAAAGACACCAAGATACCCATCTCCACCTCCGCCACGAGTCATGTTTCCATGTTTCTCACCCCAAGAACCGCAACTCTTCCCATCATCCACCTCCCTATCCGCTCCTTAATCCTCCGAACACCCCAAACCCGCCCCATCACCTCCAAGTCCACGTCCCTTCTTCCTCATCGACCCCTATTTCAATACGCGCTAACGATCAATGTAGTCTCAACTCCAGGTCGACAAATTCGACATCTGCGCTGCGCCCTCCGAATACGAATACGGAGTCTTCAGAACGGCTCAACCGGCTTTATCAACATTAGCTGGGCATGCAGACGGGGCTGCACGGATCTTGGAAGTTCCTCTGGACGAAGCTGTACGGGTTGTGCCAAGCCCATGCGTAGGGTGTACCCAAGCGGCTGTTACAGCCACTGCTGAGCTCCGTTTGTTGCTGGGTTCACAGAACGGTGATATTTTGAGTGCGGGAGGGAGGATACGATGCAGAAGAAAGATGAAGTGGGTGTCAAGGATGGAAAGGAAGCTTCTACGCCACCCGTTACACCCACGTACGCCATCCTCGACCTCGGTGGCGGCGCTTCTACGCAATGTTGGAGCCTGTGTTCACGTCCTCGGATATGCAGCTCGAGGAGGGAGAGCACCGCCACGGTCTGCAGTTCGCTGGCCGCAGCTATGATTTGTATCAGCAGTCGTATTTTCGGGTACGGCCTCATGCATGCGCGGACACACCATCGCTCGAAGTGAGTGGCTGGACCATCGAATCTACATCGAATCTACAGCATCCGATCGCGACAGCACAGAGTTTGAACATCCGTTTTCATACCTGCATGCTCTTTTCCAGTGACGGAGGTAGCTCAGCTGGTCGTGTTCGAGTGCCGATATACTTGCTTCGAGTCCTCACATTGGCCGTGAAGTTGGTGAGAACCTCAAGTGAGTTTATATTTTTTCCCTATTCTAAACCGGCGATAACTAACAGCTGTTTACGCAGCTGGCTCTATTGAAATCCCAATGTACTCTCCCGCACACGCACGTCCTCTCTAAGCCGACCGTCAATGACAAACTAACCCTCCGCCGCAATGCCTTTGTGCCTCAACCGTTCTCAGCAGCGGCAACGAGCCTCTACCTCCCAATCACAACTTCTCCTCTAATACCTATTCTCGCCTGCAGAACCCGACTACCTTGTTGACCCTTTCGTCGTCTTCCCGATCATTGGGAAGGCCATTCAGATGCCACGTACGTATGGCCTCCTCATTTCAGTGTGTTGTAAAAGTGACGGCCCGTGGATCTTGAATGGACGAGGTTCTCGTCATTGTTCGATGTCCACGAGCGGATATCGTTAAAAAGGTTCAGAAGAGTCTTCTTCAGTGTGGAGGAAGGAGGGTGGCTGTTGAGCTGCAAGGATTGAGCGCTGAACGTTCACGGCACCCCAATCGCTCACTTGATTTCTCTTCGATGTTGCCTCTCCCGAAACCCAGGGTCACGGTAAACTCGCATAATGATGAACACGGACAGATTTTTGTAAAATAACCCGAGTACGAGGAACTTGTATGATTTTTCAGGTTTCAGCACAATCGTCGATGGCAAACCACGCCTTGGCAACAGTGTGTCGCGTTTTGGGACGGTGTGCTGCTCTCTTTAATGGTGTCTCGCATCTCTTTTCTGTGTGTGTCAACTCTTGTCCATCCTTAAAATTTTACCAACCTGGGGAAAATATTAAATTTTCTGGGCCCCCTTGCCACACGTACTCTACAATCAAATAAGTACTCTGAATGCAGGGTCAGGGGTGTACAAAAACGAATCCTCATTTCATTCGGACTCGTAACAAACGAGTACTGTACCATTTCATTCAATTCGGCAGTCACGCGTCACGGAGCCCCCCAAAATGCTGAAATGTCACGGTTGTCACGGAGTTTTTCATGGCGTGCCGAATTCATTTAGCAATCACGTGACTGATATATATATTTTTTCGTCGCCTGCGGCGCTAAACTGCCGAAATTTCCCAAAAATTTGGGCATGTCACAGCAACTTTGGGAGGTTGCTGAAACCAAAATTTCGGCAGGTCCATCACGGATCACGGGCCCTGCCGAATTGATTGAAATGGTACAGTAATACCAATTCATTTCTAGTAGATTCCCATTCAACCACACCACCCGCAAGCACAACCGCACTTGATCCAGCCACCATTGAGAACGTCCGCAGCCTTTGCCCTGTTTCTGGGCTTAATCGCCAGACACGATCTGAGGAACGATGTGGTGGGTAATATATCTTTTTCTGAAATTTTTTCACTCGCAGTAAGCAAGCTCTCTAGCTTTCCAAGGGTTTCTGTTGCTGTTTCGACAGGCGAAGCAACGTATGAGTCAGAGAAAAGCGGACTCCCCGTCATTAAAAGGTAAGCCTGTTGTTAATGATGATGACCTTTGAATAAAATAAAAATAAAAATAAAATAAAACCCACAGTGCACCCTAATGTCCAGATATCGGACTTAACAGTCATCCGTCCTCCTTGGAGCGCTTCGGGCGGAAGGAAGTTCTTGGGAGGGTACAACGTATGGGCACTACCTACATGACGCGCTAAAATGTCTCCTTTCAAAAAGTAATCTCGAACACGCGCAGAATCCTTACCGTGTGCGTAGTTGCTCAAGTAGATTTCTGCATACCCAATATCTTCTGCTGTGGCATCCCACGTGTAGCCATGAGGAAGGGGCTGAGATTTAATGATGGGGTATGTGACACCATCGCTACCAAGGACTTTCTCCGCTCTTTCGCTCGGTAACTTTGCAAGTACCTTTCTGATATCATCTCCGGCCTGGACACACCAGAAAAGAAAATTGTCCACTGTGACGGCTAATTTTGAGAAGGGAAAAATGACCGAATGAGTGTCAGATTAGAATGTAATATCGTTCTACTTACCGCCATGCACAATGTCCCGGAAGTGAAGGCTGGTCAATCGGGCTGATATGTCACCTATGACCTTCTGGACAGTATGGAGCGGCAGATATTCTCCATCATAGATATTGCTGAGGCGGAGATCCTCGACTGAAGAGCCCAACACACGAAGGACGATGCACAGATGCCTCTTCGACTCGTAAAAGTGGCTCAAGATCTCCGGAACGCCCTCTTCGATATTTTTGACAGCACCAAATAGAAGGTTGCGCTCATTGTTGGCTGTCGACTCCTCCGTAGCGGCAGCGGTCAAGATCTTGATGGCCCCGTATTCACCTATGTAATCTTTGTTATCAATGGCAAGCCAGGTGGAAGATCGTGGCCCCCATCCAAGCTTGCGGATGACCGTCCATCCACCGCCTTTAAGAACCTGTCCTGGCTGAGCAGGGAAATAGCCAATGGGTAGGTCGAGTTGTTCTTCTGGGAAGACAGACATAGTAGTTGTTTGAGAAACGAGCCGAAGTTCGCCTCGACGGTTTTTCAACATTTCTCGCAATCACGGGTCTTCTTGCCACCACCTTAAGTTGCATGGGTTGTGCCATTCCCTATAAATTGTATGATCTAGAATCATTTTGACAGTATCCTCAGGCTGTGCACCAAACATCCATGCTTCTGTCCCTTCCCAAAATGAGGTAAGTAATATAAAAATAGCTCTGAAACATTGACGCAAAAAGTTCACAGGGCTTTCCCGGGCCTGTAGGCCGGTCATTTCTTTTTAGGGACCTCACCGGTCCTTTCATCCATCCACCAAGGTATGTTACATTGTTAGCGAATCGAATGAAATTATTGGGAGAAATCATTATTCCAAATATATATTTTGGATCCTGACATGTCACATCCCTTTTTTCGATTTACTCATCTTGGATGAGGTTCCAATCATTTCCCGTCCGTCAGTGTAAAGCGGTGCTTTGACATATCCACCGTGATTCAAGGCCAGCCATATCATTACCAAACCTTCTTTATCCCATCTCAAGGGTATACTTCGTCCACGAATGAGGACGAATCCCAGCCTGTTCCTTATGGGGTCACCTGTTGGTTTTCATCTTCATCAGTATCTGTTAGTCAACGTCATGCGGAGATAGTGCTCCAGCCAGACACATACAGTGGATAGCCCAGGCTGTATGGTCTATGTAAAAATGTGTATTACGAGAGGCCGTTTTTGGTGTAAAACGACGATTTGGTTCCTCAAAACCTATGGGGTATGAGTTACTAAGTGCTACTGAGGCTGTAGGGAGTTGTGAGGAGTTCGGCAATATTGCGTCTTCCATTCGATATGTTTGGTCTGGATTCAATTTGACGTGTCTCTCATACGCCGTACAGAAAGAAGTCCTAGTACGGGCCGTACTTGGACTTCTTTCCCCCCCGTGCGATCGCTGGCAATTTCTGGTGTACCAAACTCGTTTAAAAAAGAGTTTGTTCGACTTGGAATTTCCAGCTGTGCTACCTACTACCTAGTCTCCCCACTTCAGCGCTGGTCGCTGTCAAGGACCCAATCAACGATCTGTACGACACTAGCATGCGTTTCTATTCAATCTTCCTCTTCTGCGCCGCGTTCCAGGCTGCCTCAGCAACCCCTATATCCATTCCCAACGAGTACGCCTGCTTTTATTATATTTCTATTTGCTTTAATAATGACAAAGCTGCCAATAATAGTATTCATGTAGTTGTGCACAATTTGCCAACGTCTTCCCGCCAGACTCAGCTCCTTGAGCCACGCGGGAAGCACTATCAGCACAAGCAGTCCCATAAACACGTCCCAGTGGTAGCTCCTAAAATTACTTTTCAGAAGGGAATCGGTGCAGAGTCGCTGGACAAACAGCTGGGTCAACTTAAACTTCGAGGCAAGAAGAAACAAGTGGTTGAAAGCTATCGGAAGAAACTTAAAACCTGGCAAAATCCGGACACTGCCCCCCCACCGAGCTTTGCCCACCTGCCTGGTAACAAAAAAGGGGGCGAAAGATACCTTAAGGCAGTTATCAAGGATCAGAAGGCAAATAGCCACTTGGCGTATCATCACCTTAACAAACTTAGGCTCCACGGTAAGAAACGAAAGGCAGTCGAAAAATATCATCGAAAGCTTGTCGGAGATCATGTGAAAGATATCCACGCAGCACCCTCCTCCGAGTCCTCGATCAAGTAAGAATTATTATGACTGTAATAATCTTTTTCTGACAATTGCTATCAAAAGGAACTTGGCTCATGGGACAGGATCGGTCGATCCAAAGATCCATATAAGCGTAAAGATCAAGAACGAGCGCGGTGATATTATTGGAGCACCGCGACATGGCAATGCCAACAGGATCGATCCTACACACCATGTCTACACGAACAAGGAAAATCCAAAAGATGGATATGCAAGTCTTCCCATTGAATACAAGAAGGCCCTGGACAAGAAAGCACGTCGTGAGGGTAAAAAGACAGGCCGCGCTTGAGTTGAAGTCCGACTTGAGTCCGACAGCCGTTTATGTAATATCAAATTGTTCCCTGCCTTGTACCTTAGTCAGCTACGACTTGAATTATGTGATCGGACAGAG
Source organism: Laccaria amethystina LaAM-08-1 (assembly GCA_000827195.1). Classification (NCBI taxonomy): domain Eukaryota; kingdom Fungi; phylum Basidiomycota; class Agaricomycetes; order Agaricales; family Hydnangiaceae; genus Laccaria; species Laccaria amethystina. Next base: position 19,388 of record KN838957.1, read on the forward strand.
AATTTCCACAAGAGCAATCGCAACTTTTTCTCCTTCCACCACCATCTCGGAAAACATCTCTCAAATTCCAAGATTCTACATACTCAAAGATACCAAGATACCCATCTCCACGAGTCATGTTTCCATGTTCCTCACCCCAAGAACCCGAACTCTTCCCAACATCCACCTCCCCATCCGCTCCTTAATTCTCCGAACACCCCAAACCCGCCCCATCACCTCTAAGTTCACGAAAACGATAGCCCGTCTCAAGAAACCTTCTCGTGGCGGACGCAACCTCTCAGAGCGGTATCGCACCTTAGAGCGGGCTCTGCGTGGAAAAGAGGCGTTCGCAAGGGGGAAGGAGGAGCTGGATCACCACGTACCTGTTATCTCGATTTCTGTAGAAGATACAAATCCGAAGAAAGAGAGCGTGGAGACCTTTCATGGGTTTGTGGTACCGCAAGAGCCTAAACCACCCGCAGATGATGGTGTGTTCCTTCTAAACCCCATTTTCTGACATTTTTTAAAACCGTATCACAGAATGCTGCATGTCCGGCTGCGCTGTATGTGTATACGACCTGTACGAGGAATCTCTAGCATCATACGAAGACTCCATCATCACGCTACGCAAGTCCCTCGGAGCGCTGGGTATACTTCAAGATACGTGGCCCCTTAACGTCCGGCCTGACGTTGAGCAATCCACTCCGGAGAGCAGGAAGGGGGTGATTTTGAATGCATTTGAAGAGATGGAGAGGAAGTTGAAGGAGAAGAGGGAGAAAGAGGATGGACAGAGTTAGTTTTCATTTTTACCTATATCTATACACAATAGACTAATTAACTTTTTTTTTTGTGGTTTAATAGGTGCCTTCGTCCTCCTCCCGCCTGCTGAGTGACTCGAAGCTAACCAACCAGCCAAAAAGGAAAGCTAAGCAATCTCTGGGCGACGACGTCAAAGAGATCTGCGAGGGTTTGAGGTGGATCCTGTTTAGCAACCGATGAAGTTCAACTTCATCGTCTTTCAAGTATTCTCCGGGGCCCCTGCTTTTACGCTCTATCCTGCCGCTCAAGCCGAGGTTTATGGACGTCTTACGCCTGGACATCATCCACTCCCCTGCTCCCCGTCAAGAGGATGTCAGCCTTCGGAGCCCTGTCCTCGTCTTTCTAAGATGCACCTCCTCCGAAGACTAGGCTCTATCTCCAAAGACTAGGCTCTATCTCCAAATTGAAACCCAAACAACGATCATAAGCATCCCAGGCACGAAGATGACTCGCTGCGCCGAATGATCTTCATTGAGAGCAATGGTCTCTCAATCCCGTCCTTCTGTTCATGCCATGTTCTCCAGGCTGCTCGGACCAAGGGGGCATTTCCATGCCCGTCGTCGGGACCACCTAGCAACATTGGAGAAACCTAATGTCGTTGGTGTTGATGATCTCCTCAAGATACACGCCCTCTCTGCGTTGAGCCATTGCTGCTGTATCGTCATCTTTACGGTGCGCCCCTTCTCCGGCCTACGGCTTCGAGTTTTGAGCCGACAGCCAAACGACGATGGTGACCACCCGGGCGAGCGAGTTCAATCTCATAAGCTCCCTTCCACCCAACTTCCACCCTCAGGTTGACATCAAATGACCACCGTGTGAGCGTCCTCGTGTTGATGGGGTATAAAGTCGCCGAAGCTCAATCCCGTGCACCAGTTGGCCTATAGTGGACAGTGGGACCACCCAGTCAAGTGAATCTTCCCTCCACAACCCAAACCGCAACCTCCGAAAGAAAGGCAATCTTGTCCTAGTATTGGGAACGCAGGTCGTTTCATCGATCCCCCCAGTTACGCATCCCTTTCACCTTCAAATCTTCGCCCTCTTCTTTCAGGGTCCTCGCCCTGTTAAAGCTACATCCGAAAGACATGGATGGTTTGAAATGGTCAAACTCAACCTCCTGCGTGATCGGCCATTACCGGAGGCAAATACATCTCCAGCCTTGCGGGAAGTAGGGGCGTTTTCGCGCAAGTGTTGGGGACCTCGAAGCAACTCAGGAACCCTAGCTTTGGTTGTCCGAGCTGCCGAACCTTTTCAACATCATGGTTGAAACTTGATCCCCTCTGTTACACACACTACTTTCCCCAATTGGTCTTTAAAGCTGTGTACCCTTCTTGCCCGTGTTCTTCTTCCCTACCTTCAATTCGACATCCAACTGTCAATCGTGAACCTCATTGGCGAGGATCATGAAGTCACTAAAGCTCAGGTCTCGCTTCTCCGTACCGTCGTTTTTGAAATCGCTTTTTCCGAAAGGAAGACCCGTTCCTGAGCCAGCGGGAAGACTTCGATGTAAGACGGAGAGACAAGGTCGTTAGTCGCCCACAGCTAGGCGACCTTCCCAACGTCCTCATTGTTGCCCTCAGTTACGCATCCTTTCGCAATCGATCCCCGAAGCTGTGTCACCACCTTCCTCGTATGCTCTTTCCTTGGGTGGTTTCCCCTACTCTCAAGTTAAGATCTAAAGGAGAATCGTGAGCATTTCTTGGTAAACCTCGGCGGCTTGTGCCAACCAGTCGGAGCAACCATATACCATCCTTCCCTAATTCGTCAATTCACATGATGATTGTTTGTCTATGTGAGTCCACGTAATCGCCCACAGCGCACTGTCAGTTCTCTCAGGACCTTCCAACTACATAGGCTCAGTCGCCCTTTGCGCACGGAATTTAACAATGGAGGGGTGAGTTACACACTCTTAGACCAAACGTTCGTTGTGAACTCACTGACAGCCTTCAATTTCAGCCTCGTGTCTATCGCCGGAACCAGCCTCTTTCAGACGAAGGAGGGATACCTTGGCTCCATATCCCAAGTCTCAAGTGCTGATGGGTCCCATCTTGGCACGAAGACATTCTCACTGTCCTCAATTTCGAGGCTCACCGAAGTTATTGAGTCGATGCTATCCCAGTTTCCTTCAAGAACAGAGTATCACACCATGTCCATCGGATTGGTTGACGGCTCGGATGACGAAGACATCCGTGATTCTTTGAATGCAATAAGCCAAACTATTGCTCGGAGGAAAGGCTTGTCAGACCCAGGCCAACAATTTGAAACTTCTCACGCAGTTGCTTATTGTGGGACGCTCCCGCCCGATGAGAGTATCCTCTATATCATGTTTCTTGATTTCGCTCCCAATCATATAGCATCCGCAACTTTGGTGACGTTGCATGATGATGATGAGGATGATGGGGGCCGGAAGACGCTTGAGATTTGTGGAAGCAACGTCACCATCACTGAGCATGTCTCTCTGGAGGATGCGATCAGCAGTGTTGCTGTCTACGCCGGTGAACCGCCTCTTCATCGTATTGTGCTGCTCAATCCCCCTCTGTCCCTCACTCCAACACTTCACGCCACGCTTTTCGAAATTCACCCAAATGTTCCCATCATTGTGGCTTCAGCTTCGGATATTTCTCAAGCGCTCGTTACAGATCAATACCTAGAATTTTGTAGATGGTCAAGTTGTTGTTTCTATGAGGAATTTCCGATTCGCCCTCCAATCTGCATTGCCTCCGCCACAGGCGTTGCCATACCCTTGGTAGATTGGGATGGGGGATGCACTCCGGCAGGGGTTTTCTCTACATCAGTGGACAATCAGACAACAGCTACACTGCGGCTCTTGTTGGGTAACCACCCTTTAGCAAAGGATAACGTTGAGCGGGGCGTCATTGCCTTGACAGGGTTGGAACCAAGGCCGAGGGGTGTTGGGTGCATCCAAGTCGCAGCGAAGTCCTTCCTTTGTGTGCAAGGATTTCAGAATATGCTGACAGTCAATGTGGAGCAGCTGATGGCAGATGGACAGAGGTGTCCTCGGACGACAAGCAAGATTTTCAATTTTCCCCATTTCTTCCTCGACATCAACGATGAATGTAAAAGGTATATTTTTGATGGGCGGCGTGGATACGAGTACAAGGAGGTCCAGTCAGAACTTCCGGAATGAATTTTTCCTCCGACATACGTGGACTTTATAGTTGATGAAGTTTAATGACGGAGACTCGTAACGTCGACCGTCTTTAATACCCCCGTGAAGAATGATTTTGAGGTCACCCTCCCCTTGAGGCAAAGGATGCGGGTGTCACGCCCCCATTTCCGCATAGATAAACACCGAAGCCTTCCCCATTGGAAGCTATATATTGAGCTTGATACTGAGTTGTCCCAATAAGATGGCTGTCGAAGGACCATTCATGCTCGTTCCAAGCGCTGAAACAATGGGCTAATAATGTTTGGGTGGCTACCAACGTCTTTGGTAACATGTTGGCTCTTAGGAGAGGCAGGACAGGCTGGTTGAATTAAGAGCATGGTAGATTGCGTCTTGAGCGACAATCTCAGGACACTGTAATGGCTCACTTGTAACTTATGAAGAATCGATAGTGAGATCAGCGTAGGTCAGAGAAAGGAAAAGAGGAAACGGAGGGTTATCAGGAGATGCACAAGGACATGCAAGAGACGAGCCAGCTGATTACACACAGACAGGTTCAGAGGCATGAGGGTCATATCATATGTTTGCATGAACTCCAAACAAAACGTGTAATAAGTACTCGCATAATGGATGTCAAGCGCACCCTCAGATAATTCATCCCATCTCAATCCAAGCGGCTCCGAAAACCTCTTAGAAGGTGGTAGGGCGGTTGGCGACAAAGGTCGAGCGGATCTTGGTGACACGGTGAGGGAGGGGGAACTTGAGCTTGGGGGTGAGGAGCTGCTTGATGTAAGGGCGGCGGACGTCCTCGGATTTCTCGATCTCAACGACGCGGAGAACCTATGAAACATCTCTTATCAGTCTATATTTCCACATTCAGGGAGCATATGATACACACGTGAATCGACCTGAAGCGGGCACGATGCCTCGCAGCCATGTCCTGGTACAAGCTCTTAACAGCCGCAGCGCGCGACAGCTCCCTGAACTCCTTGTACATGTTATGGGTACCCGAACGCGAGTCGTATCGGAGCCAGATACCAATGTTCTTGACTTTCAAAGGCTTCTTTTCGTGAATCTAGAGAACGCAACGCGACAGGGCGCAGGAGCCAGGTCAGCAATCCCATTCCGCCTGCCTCTTGTAGGCTGCAAGGGACATCAAAGATACACACAACATTCACACCAATGATCTCGCCATTGGCCTTCTTGACCTTTTTGAGTTGCCTGTTGGAGAGGATCATATTGGGTTGGTGGTGCAGTAAATTGAAGAAAAGCCTACCTAAGGAAGTACCAGAAGCGCGACTTGGCAACGACCTCGTTGGGCGCAAAGATGCGCATGCGGTAGATTTTTGGGGTGGGGTCTGCATCGGTGGGCAAGTGGCGTCCGACGACCTGGTATTCTTGAAGACCCATTCTATTGAAACAAGAGAAGTTGGTTAGCAATCTATTCTCTAGGGCCCCGCCAACATCATCCAAATGTTCCAACACCAATCCACCCAATAGAACCCGTTTTTTCGACGAAAAACCGCAGAATCCTAAACGCAACGGCGCAAAAACACAATATACGAGCGTAGAGGTACTCACGTTGAGGATTGGCGTGTTCTTGAGGGGGTTAGAGGACGTCGAGTGTTGTGGCGACAAAATCTGTCTGTTTGGTTCTGTTAGTAACTTACCCAATCCTATCCACACAGCCACCACTCTCGGGAGAAAGCAACGGATAGAATGAGATAACTTAAGCGTCCTATGAAATATGAAAGGAAAGAATAGTATTACATGCATGTACAATGACACAGTTCTTATTTAACGACAGTACGATGGAGATGGCCCTAGTGGTAGTGGGAATGGATGCACACGCGGAAGCACGCTCCTGGATCGATGATGATGTGCTGCTCGTGTACAAACTTTGTGTAACTACTTCCGAAGCTCTTGCCAAACACAACCAAACACTCTCCTACTATCTTGGAGTGTCGACCCTCGACATTCCATGTGCCCCCCCTTTCGTATGGCAACGTCCTCGTTGCCTATTGAGCTCGAAAACACAGCCTTCTCGAACCCTTTCCCACTATGAATCTTCGTCATCCATCAACCCGTCTTCTTCGGCTCCATAATCTTCTTCGGCCTGGCCTTCCGCCGCAAACCCATCGTCTTCATCGTCATCTCTTTCCACCGACTGTGGTTCTGCTTCCACATTCCGCTCGTCCATCTCAGTCACACTCTGCCCTTCCCCAGCTCTCCCCAACCTTCGCTCTGCCTCTATTTTCATTAGATCAATCTTCCCCTGCTCGTCCTCTTCTTTTCGACACCTTTCCTCAACCTCCTTCTGCGCTCTTGCAAGTTCTGTTCCCTCCCTTGGTAAGAACCTCCGTAGCCGACGTGCGCTGAAGTTGCCGTTAACCGGGGCACCTATCAATGTTTCCAAGGTGTATGAGTTGAGGTTTCTGGCGAAGACGCGGTATGGGGGTGACCACTTCGGAAGAATTTTACGCTCGGTTTTGAATGTGTCATCTAGGTCACTTCGGTAGACTTGTACTAGCTGTCCCTTAGAAAATATCACTTCACCTGGTTTTCTTGCTAGGACTTTCTTGTCGAACGCCGACTTCCTTCGCACCGCGTGTGCCACTGCCTCTGCATAGCCGTCCAACCGTTGTTGAGCGACGTACGACATTTGCATGGATATGTCTTGCTCCGTGACAGGGAGTGTGCTCTGGCTGACGTTGGTTGGCTTCGTGTTCACCACTAGGCCCAACAGCAGTTCTTTCGGAGAAAACTTCAGTGAAGGTAACAACCGCCAATTCATGATCCGTATGGCTTCGTCGAAATACTTCGGCCATGAAGCAGGTATGTTCTTCCAGCTCATCACATTGTAATCATCTTCTCCGAGGTTGGGTGAGCACAACCTCTTTAGTATATGCAGTAATATCTTGTTCGCACCCTCGACGAGTCCGTTCACCCATGGCGAATATGCAGCAACAACGTGAGTATCCGTGCCCCACTCAGCGCAGAATTCACGTACCGCCTTATTATCAAAATGGGGTCCTCCATCGGTCATGAACGTTTCCGGTGGAGTGAACTCGTGAAATATTTTCGCGAGCGCGTCTTCCGTGGTTTTGCCACTACCCGGAACTTTGTGTTTGAAGCCCCACACGTGTTGCGAATACGTGTCTAGATATAGGCCCACCGTATGGAACCCACCTATTCCCTTCGGTAATGAGAGGTAGTCCCCCACCAGGAGCTCAAATGGGTGT
>KN838958.1:7319-26514 GCA_000827195.1 Laccaria amethystina LaAM-08-1
CAATATCTGGGTCGGTCCTGGACCGGTTGCGGTCCACGGTTGCGCGTTTTGGGCGCAAAAAACCGGACTGAACTGGACCTTAAAACACTACATGCATTATTCACATCATTTGTTCAATCATGACTAACATACAGAATATGCCCCATTGCAGTGCCTACCCTGGTCCTTTGAGTGTCCTGGTCATGGACAATGCATGCATTCACCATGGCAACAAGATTCTAGAGCTTGCTGACCGCTTCGGTGAGTTTATTCAGGCCATACATGGGGTTACATGTGCTGACATAGCAAACTCCAGGTGTACACATTAAATATTTTCTGCTGTATTCACCTGATCTCAATCCTATCGAAGAGGCCTTCTCACAGATCAAAGCATTTATCAGACATAACAACAACATCTTTCTGTCAGGCACTGTTGAGGATATTATGTTCAAGATGTACAAAGCACTCGAAATTATTTCAGACATTGATGCTATTGGTTATTTTATACATGCAGGTTACTTATAGGACAATGAAGAGTATAGGCATTTGTAGAATGTCAGACATATGAATACAATTGCTTCAGAGCCAGGAGAAACAGTGACTGTGGTTGAGCAGAATAGAGAGCAGTGGCTAGAGTCGAAAATGGTAAGAGGTGTTGACTAGTCCTTCTTGAGCCCAGCCATCCATACAGATATCACATCTTGAATGCCCACAATCTCTCCTTGTTTGAATGCCATGTCCCTCAGGTCTGCCAGTGAGATGTAACAGAGCTGATTGAGTGTCATGAAGCCATTATCAGTGAAGCACAACAAGATGTCACTGCTAAGATTGTATGTTGCACAAAAATCAATGAGCATCAAAGGTATCTGTGGCTTCTTACTTGGAGGATACAGTGGCGAGTTTGGGGCAACAGTCATTTCTGAAGAGGGTTGAGGGTTTGCTGGTGTTACTGGGGGTCGTCCGAACAACTCTGGTGGCATATTGAAGTTGATCACAGGTCCTTGGGCTGCAGATGTCTTGGCCTGTGCATTGTCCCAACATTTCTGGAGTGTTGAGCATGAGGACTTTGAGTTTTTGGGCACAAAGTTGAAGATTTAAGAGTTCAGCAGTGTTTCAACAGTGGCAGAATCATTGCCCTTGACCTAATGGACACTCAGATAGGAATAGATGCTTAGTGTGCCTACAACCGCTCACAATTGCAGTGGCCCACAAGCTGAAATGACTATGACTAAGTAGGAAATGGTTCCTCTCTTCAGGATGAATGTAACAGTGTGAACCACCACACAATGTAGAGTGACACTTCCATTTCTTGTGGAGACAAGATATCTCATGAGTAATGGCTTTATTGCCTGGAAGATCATTCGTATCCTGGAGTAAAGGCTTGTACTTAGCTGCTAGCATATATGAGCCCAAATTTGAGGATGCACCTTTTTCTTCTTTGACTTTTGCTTCTTTTTCTTCTTCTTGTCATCATCTCTCTCACTTCCACTCTCACTTGAGCTAGCCGTTGGCTTATTCTCCTTCTCATCAGATGACTAGAGATATAACGATGTCAAGTAGATGTGTATATGCAATGAATGAAGCTACAAAACCTTTGTGTCCACTATTGGTTCAACTGTGATTGATGCAGTATGATCTTTACTTCGGAGGGCCCTTTCCACCATGAACTTATACATATCCTCGTTGGCAAGGTCTGTAACCTTGGGGTGGATTTGGGGCACAGAGAATATGACAGTATAGTCCTTGAGAGCGATTGTCTTTGGCTTGAGCATCGTCTCGATATTCACCAGGAGCTGGGCTATGAATGTATCTCATACAGTGTCAGGTTTCAAACATAGTATGGTGTTCTTGCCGTCACTGTGCTTCTTGGGGTCCTTCTTCATCTGAGCCCTTGTATACATTGAGATTGTGTATGATAAAGGCTCCCATGAAGCCTCTTCATCAACAACCTCCTCTGAGAAGTGTAAGTATCTGTTATCTTGAAAAACACACTCAGCTCACTGTTCTTTTTGCCTGGGCCACGTTTCCTCTTTGGTGGGGGTTCATCGATCATGTTGTCTGAGTCACTAGTGGGTCCAATAATACTGTCCAGAGCTGCATCGATCATGGTATGCTTCTTCACTGCAGTATCAGGCATTGTAGGCAGACAGAGGAACATAGGGGAGATGGTGGAAAGCTAGTGGAAGTACAGTGGCAAAAAGAAAGGACACATGTCAAAAAATTCTAAGTACCAAATTTGCTAAAATTTTTATAAGGTTTCTCATGATGTCTTACCACCAAGCTTTATGAAAACAGCTGTAATAACACAGATATAACATTGCAAGTTTTGTAGTAGTATTACTGAATGTGAGGGAAGGGAACAGGAAGAAGAAATGTCTTAGTAATTAAATGGTAGCCAGGAAATGTATATGATTCAATATTGAATTGATGTGACATATCTGAGTTGTAACCAGAAAGAAAAACAGGCAGAGCGACTCAGCACACCTACTTGTGTTCATGCATGCAATCAAGGATATGAGGCATTGGTGTTAGACTGGAAAGGGGAGAGAGGGTGGGGATATGGTGATGTAAGTCAGAATAAGCAGGTTAGAGCTGGTGAGGGTTGTGGCCACTCACTTGAGTTACCCTGTCTCTGCATATAGGTGCTTGGTTGATACTGGGGCCAGCACTGTGAGTTGGTGGGTTGAAGATGGTGAGGATGAGGACCAAGCAGTGGATTGTGTGTGTAAACAACAGCCACTTGGGCCTGTGTTTACGCCCACCCAGCTGTGTCTCCTGCCTTGCTGTGATGAAGCCCAGAACAGGGGGTGATGGTGAATAGAGAGATGCAATGGCCGTTTAGTGGGATGAGTAGGGGGGAGAGGCTGTGAATCTGAGAGAAGAGAGAGAGAGGCAGAGCCCTGGCATGCTCACAATATGGAGACAGAGGGGGGGTGCAGTATGCAGTTGTTCGGTTGTTTGGTGCGGCGAAATCATGCCTTGAAATCCAAGATGGTTGTTGTGGTTGAAACGGGGCGATTTGGGGGCAGGGAGGACTGAGAAGAGCTGTGTGTGGTGAGGTTAATCAGAGGTGGCAGTCAGTACAACTGACTGCTGCCTTGGTTGTTTACTGCAGTGAATTCATCATATTGAGCAATAAAATGAAGAAGAAAAAACATGTTACTTACCTTTGACACCAGGTTCCTTCACTGTTTTGGAGAGACTTGAAGTAGTGATGATCATGTTGGACAAGAGTGAGCGGGTGATGAAAGGAGCATCCACATGATTCACAAATTATCTAAGTGCACCAGTAATGGCAACTACATCATATATGCTGTCATGGCCACAGGCAGTCACAAAGCCACCTCCTTGAGATTGTTGCCAATCTTTTGGTAAACCATCTTTCAGACGTCACAACGTCATACAGATAGATGAGCACAGGGGAGAGTGTTGCAAGGTTCAACAATGGATATAACCTAGGCCAGGTCTTGAAACTTTTATTATTATTATAGTCTAATCAGGGTGCACAGGCACCTGAGGATGAAACCACATCTCTTCCCCCCAAGATATCCTAGTCTTGGAGACTAGTGTTCCTAGGGCTGCCCACCATGTCCGTCTTAGACAGATAGACAGGTCCGCCATATGGGCGCCGTCACCATACCGTTTGGGCATGTCGCAAGTTTCCTGACGGACGGGGAAAGGCCATCTTTTTCTGTCAAGTGATGGGCGTAAACGGGGTTGATGGGCATCAGCAGAGTTTGAAATTGAGAGCACACCAAGGCCGCTATCGCCTTCCAATGCCCACGTACCCCACAAACTTTTATTCAGAGACGGGCCACCTGGCCTTTCATCTTTCTTTATTTATGTGCAACCTTTGTCAGTTTTTTCAACGTTCCGATGAGTTGAAATTTTTTTTTGTATCAATTCTGCGATGGAATTGCAAATGTCCTCAGTAGCGAATGAAAACTTCCAGCAACAGTCTCCCAGCAGTAAGCAGGAAATTTTTTGATTTAGACCTATTGAATATAGCACAAGGAAATCACCTAATACACTCGATCATGCCTAGAAGTGTAAGCACTAACGAAGACCGATCACGAAAATCATGGACCATGGTAGGTAAGTAGATAGTACCTATAAATGCTTTTACTTTTATTTCCTACGTCACACATCACACCCCATCCCATCCCATACCTCAACACACCACCATTTCCTTGATATGAACTCAGATCAATGTGCTCGTGGACCAAACGGCAAACTGTTGGATGCAAGTCAAATTCAATGGTTTAACGACCCCGATGATATTCACCCCATTCCAGTGTCGAACTCTGCACCTTCGAGTAATTTTCTTTTTTCTACTTTGTGATCAGTACTCAGGTCTTTTTCAGAGGAATCTCATCAGCAGCCAGTGCATGCCAGGGATGGCACACGGCTAGCAGCTGCTATCACCTCAGAGCTCACGACTGATGACTACAGAAATTCCATTTCACCTGCAGTACAAAGTATCTCTCACCCTCGTAAAACTGCTACTAAGCGCAAGCGAGCGCTTGAAGAATCTGTCAGTGATGTGGAAGATGGAGATTTCTCTGCATCAAGCAGTGACGATGATTCCAATACTGATGTTGAAATGGTGACCAACAATGAGGTCAGACTACTTGAGCCAATTTTATAGCTGTATTCATATAAACTTTGATTTATTTAGATTGCAGACATGCTTCCTTCAAAGACCATCCCAGATGCCAGCAACAGGAAGGGCCATGGGCATATGCTAAAGCCAGCACTGCCAAAGAAGAGGTCAAGAGTTGGTTCCGTTGGGAACACCTCTGGCACCAAGATCTCCACCACTGCTGAAGCTCAGACGGCTGCAAGTGATAAAGTATGCTCTTCGTTTCGATTTTCTATTAAAAATTTACAATGTCGTTTAGAGAATCTCAACCCCAAACGTTGCAGCTCCTCCTAAAAATGCGAAACGAGGGAGCTCTGTTGAAATAGAAGAGGTTGAAGATGTCGATAGTTCCCAGAATATTTCAGCTAGAAAAAAAGCTAACAATTCCACAACGGAAAAGGGTTCAAAAACAAAGGTAAGTCGGGCATTCACACAGTAAATGATTTCAATGATATAATATTATTTCAGGGCAATGGGAGCATCAAGACGAGCCCAATATATTTATTTTATGAGATTGTCAACACCAACACTTCAGGGAGACCGGGAAACAAGGGTGATGTACACTATTGCTGTCTCCACGGATCACATAAGATCTGCACAATTACACAAGGCATGAATGGAAACCTGCATTGCAATGTTTCGTTTCTTCCTATAATTCTTCTCATTAATTTTATGCGATGTTCAGGCCTCAAAAATCATCTTCACGTGCACATTGCACCCATGTACCAACTTTATTGTGTCTTGAATGGACGACCTGAGCCCCCTACTGCTGAAGATATTGCAATCGCATCCGGCAAAATGCCTCTCTTGGAGAAAAGCTCAGGCTGAATATATTAAAAAGCTTGAGTCGGCGTCTGAGAATATTAAAAGAGCATTTCAAGAACAGGAAGCACAAGCTGTGGTGAGTGTTTGCATAGTAGATACAATAATTTTCGTTTCTCAGATTTCCGTTTTATAGGGCCCATGGGATCAAGAAAAATTTGAAGGTCTGCTCACTGAGTGGATCATTGCCTGTGACCAACCATTCAACGAAGTGGAGAAACCAGAGTTTATTGTGATGATGAACCACACACATCATGGTAGGGGTCCATTAAAACTCCCCAAACATGAGGGAATGAAGCAGCGTGTTATGAAGATGGGAGAGGACACAGTTGAAGGTATTCATGAAATGTTTTCGGTATCTCTCCTTTGTGTAAAATTTGTTCAGATAAAATTATTAATTTCTTCCAAACAGGAACTCGAAAGCAAAGTATCTCTTTCTCTCGATGCATGGACTTCAAGCAATGGGCATGCATTTTTAGCGATCGTCGCACACTATGTCACTAATGATGGACATCTTGGTCAGTAGACATTTATCCATAAGGTCGAACTGTGATGGAAGTAAATTATAGAGGAGCTCCTTATCGATTTCCGAGAGCTGATCGGTGAGCATTCTGGCGAAAACATGGCTGATGCTGTATGGGAAACACTCGTGTTGTATGGCTTGGTTGGAAAGGTGCTATTTTCACTGACAATCTTTACGTGAAAAAATACTGATACACCGACAGGTTCTAGCGATTGTGATGGACAATGCAAGCAACAACAATACCCTAATGGCTTCCCTCGAGCGATGCTGTACAGCCCGTGGAGTTTACTACTCAGCCAGAGATTCTCACATGAGGTGCATGCCTCACACTGTCCACTTGGCTGCCATAAAAGTGAGAGAAGTTCAATCACACTGTTGAGGATAGCATACTAACCTTGTGGCAGCTCCTCAAAGGAATTGGTGCAATCTCAAAGGAGGAGGGTAAAAAAGCTGTAGCTCATGCCACAGGAAACTATCAAGATAACATCACCATTCCAATCACACGTGAGAACGACAATGAAGCAGAGGCTTATGATGACGCTGATGGCAATGATGATGCAGGAATGGACATAGCAGATGGTGTACTCTCTGCAATTCAGAAAGTAAGTCTACATTTGAAAAGTTCTTATCAATTGAGAAAGGCCATTCATGATTTTATTCAGCTCCGAAAAATTGTGAAAGTGGCCCTCAACGCTGTCAGACTTGGGCAAGGGAAATCCAAGTTGTCCAGGGCAGTGGTGTATCTGAAGACGCCAGTGCTTCCCTGATGTTGATTCTTGACATGAGAACCTGGTGGGCTTCCACTCACCAAATGCTTTGTGAGTTTCATGACCATTTTCTGTCCCCTGTATCTGATTGATGGTTTCACTACAGGACGAGCTCTTGATTACCATGACACGATCGACTCATTCGTCTTGAGAAACAAAGACCTACATGACTTTGAGCTTAGCCCAGCAGAATGGGACTCAATCAAACTTGTCACATCCTGGCTTAAATCCTTCTGCTCTGCGACAACCGAGATGTCAACAACAAAAGTACCAATGCTTTCCACAGTTCACGCAGTCTTTCAGGGTCTTCAAGATGACCTAAAGGAAATTCTTCGCAACCTACCAAATTCAGTTTCCACCAATGTCAAGTGTGGCCTCACTGATGCGCATTGAAAACTCAGTGACTATTATTACAAGTATGATGAATCCCCATTTTATACATAGGCCGCACGTATGTGATGTCATTTGCATGAGCAATGCATTTTATGAATTTTTCTGCAGTGCTCGATCCACAAATCTCATATGAGGGGATGAAGGCAGACTATTCCGATGATCCAGTCCTTCGTGATTACCTTGAAGAGTCAAAAACGAATCTCATTGCCTATTACAAAGAAAATTACGTGGCCGAGGACACTTCAGCTCCAACTCCCTCTCAAACCATCACACCTTCGCAACAAAATGTCTCAGGATCACCTCAAAAATGTTTCACCCCACGCTATTGTAATAAAAGTAAGGTTTCTATTAATGAATTAGAAGAATATTGGAAGCTTCCCATTGAGGACTTCAAAATCTGTAACCCAATACAATGGTGGATGGGCCATCAGGCACAGTTTCCTAAACTGTTTGAGCTTGCATGTTACATTCTATGCATTCCAGGTGGGTACTCTAATTCCCTCTACTGTTTAAAATGTTGATTTATTGGTTAGGATCTGCAGTGGCTGTAGAGAGGGTCTTTTCTGGAAGAAGGGACACCATTTCTTTACGTCGTGCTAGTCTTCATCCAGACACAATCTGCATTTTGATGCTTGTTAAAAAACGACTCCACCTTGCACGCGCACAGACAAACACCACCCTACGCCGCTAGATACCGACAATTATTTTTAATACCTTTCAAT
This sequence comes from Laccaria amethystina LaAM-08-1, assembly GCA_000827195.1. Lineage (NCBI taxonomy): Eukaryota > Fungi > Basidiomycota > Agaricomycetes > Agaricales > Hydnangiaceae > Laccaria > Laccaria amethystina. The sequence goes on from KN838958.1 coordinate 15,168, forward strand.
TCCATGTATCATTAAAATCTGAACAAAGTTATTAAAATCGACGTCCATCTATGTCCATTGATGGCCGTTTTTTATCTGTTTGACTTCGCTTAGGTGACCCAGACGGACAGTTGATGGTTAAACCACCCCCATCGACACCTGTTGATTAGACAGCCATGTCCGTCAGACGGACAGTGCACAGCCCTAAGTGTTCCTGTGCAAGCAATCTGCACACTTAAGACTCATCCACAGTGAATCAATCTTTCTTCCTTGCTTCCTCTTCCACTCACATCAGCAAATCCGCATAAACTTTACATTACAATGTAAGGTGCTACAATGCGACCAATGAGCAGTAATGTATCAGAATTTTAAGCTGACCTTACATTGTCATCCACTGGTGTCAACAAATGTGGAATGTGGAGCAATAATATGTAAGGTTGTGCTAACATCGGAAGGATATTGTGAACCTTCCACCGTCTTGTTTGCTTTGGAAGGTCACACAATCATTGGCTCTCATGCAAAGTTCTCCTAGATATTATTGGCAATCCATAATCTCAAGAAAGTGAAGAATCAAATTATTATTGAAAATATTAGACATGAAGTACAAAAGGGAACAACACGACAACTAAGAAGAGAATTGGTTGGATAGATGACGTGAGTGGCAGGATTTCGAAGAGACACTGTGAGGCTGACTGGTCCAAAAAGGGTAGAAATCAGAGGTCCTGTGCTGTCAATGTATGTGGTCTGATCTAGTCTGATGACTTAAGTACTGTCTGACCTATCAATGAATCGAGGGTTGGCCTTGAAAGAACGCTGTCTTCACTTAATTACCATCATAGCGCTCCGGCCTATTAAAGGACTCCATGCATGCGATGGATGGGCAGCGAGGTGAGATATGAATGTATAGGAGGAATGGGATTTCGACTGACTGAGAACTTTGCACCTGCCAGACACATTTCTTGTGAATATATGCGCTTAGATTCTTGAAATTCAGATCAATCAGTATATGTGAAAGTGGTTCAACATAGAAATCATCACATACAACATCGGTGAGCTCGGGATCTATCCTCACTGACACGTCATCAATGACAAACCTTGTCTGCTGGGGTGTGAACATGTAACGCAAGGTGAAAAAGGCAACTGGGGTTCGCACCATGACAGCATAACTTGCCACCACTCCAGTATAACCTCTGTAACATCACTTTTTCATTCCCGTTAGTAGTCTGCTGAAGAAATTGCGCTCCAATGCTTCCAGAATCACTTCAGAATAGCACGTTGCCCAGGCTAGTCGACTTGTTGTACTAGTAGGAGGCACGGATTGGGATGGTCATGGGAGGATGGATCAGGACAATATCGAAAAGAGGGGAGTGGATGGAGGCAAATGGGAAGGAACTTGAAAAAGATTTGAAGCATGCTTTGCCTTTATATGTTTTGTTTTTGGGCAAGACAGTCGCGACATCACCTTACAAAATCATCGTGTCGCAATTCAAAATATTTTAATTTTTAGCTCCGCTTGAACTCTAAGCGGCAAACCCAGCCACTAGAAATGCCGCACGTTTGCCAAACCTGAACGCTCTGAAAAGCGGCTTCAAGGGCTTGTAATCGTGCTTTTGTTAAAATGGAGAACTTTTTGTGTATTTTTGTATGTCTATAAAATGTGTGAAACAATATTGCTCCACTTTCCAGTACTGGTACAAAAATGCCATCAACCTTGAAACCCTTTTATAACTTTGAGACGACGTTGGATGGTATCAGATAATCTTAGCCTACATTCTATGTTCTACCCTGCAATTATACTACATTGGAAGGTGAAGCAGAACATCGTAAATTTTTGCGAAAATTACAAAGCCTACAAAGTCAACCAAGCTTAATGTTGTTTTGCTGATGCAAGCCTGCTATTGGATAGCTCTCATTTGAATTTTATTGTGACAGTCTGGCATTGTGCCAATGTGCTCCTGGTTCATCAACAATACATCACAGCTTCCCCATTTTCTTGTATCTTACAACATCCCTCTGCTTCCACTCCACTCCACTTTCTTTTCTTTTCAAATTTAATTCCATAAACAGACTTTCTGCCCTTCCCTTTTCACAACTTTAATAGGCATAATAGGACATTGTTACCATCAAATGGATCCATTCATCATGAGTTCTATAGGCACATGGTGCACCTGGAGGACTCAGGTGCACAAGCAACAAAGGATGAAACCACATCTCTTCTCCCCAAGATATTCTAGTCTCAGAGACTAGTGTTCCTGTGTGGGTGATCTGCACACCTAAGACTCATCCACAGTGGATCAATATTTCTTCCTTGCTTCCTCTCCCACTTGAGCCTGCTATCAGATAGCTCTTGTTTGAACTTTATCCACCCACCTGCATCCATCTTTTTATGTAACTTATATAGAGGACTCTGTGGATGCCTACACATAATTATCTAAGATTTCAGACCCTTTCCACCATCATACAATTAGCTACTGATCACTACTGTACAGAGTTTAAAAGAATCACATGACCCTCCAATTTGAGATGCCAATGCCCAGCAAACGAGGCAAGCACAGTTTGATTCACAGGAAGTCTTAGCTTTGCATGGATGTCACAATTGCTCAAGGAGAATGGTGCAGCAAGGGCCACCACAACTAGCAGTAACTAGCACAGCAGTGATGAAAAGTGAAGATGACATCAAGTCCAAATGGCAAAATATAAAGCTTAAAAATAAAGACTTGAAGGGACACCAAAGAAGCAGGAGGAAAGAAGAGAATGATTGATTCAGACAACACATTGTGCATATTTATCATCAAAAATTACATACCACGATGTAATCGGAATGTAACCATCTAGAATTTTTGGTTTAGCGGGTTAGAGGATATATGCTTTGGGTTTACCGCGTTCACCATTGACCGCGTGATGATAAACGCCTCCGATAAACTTGTTATTAACGTCTGCGATGTTGCGTGCCACTTGTAAGACACTACTTAACGAACGTTATGAAGGCTATAATGTTTCTCTAAGATATATCTCGTCTCAAAGTTTGTGGAATGATTAGGGTGAACGAGTAGGATAATTATGATCGACCAGCGCACAAAAGTAATGTTAAAAATGACGACAGATCAAGTGTTCCCTGCAGGTACCACAGTACTGCCGAAGAGCCCTTGGAGAATGAATGAGCAGACTTTAAATCCAGATTGTAGTCAGACTCACAGTACTTGGACGTGTACTTGACGGAGATGAGGGCAGACCCTGGGGTACACTATAAAATTAACGATAAGACAGCTGGAATTCATTCTTAAAATGAAGTACTAACTGATGCGGGTGGTTGCCCACTTCGCGTGTCGGTCCGGTATATCTAAGACCCGCATAAATAAAATATTACCAGAAATCCCTTGAAGTACGCCGTACCTGAGTCGCCAATTCCCCAGAAACGGATTTGAGCTGAAGCCAGTCAACGTTTTGGGGGCCGGCGGGGGACGGCAGGTTCGCAACCTTAGCAGCGAGAACCATTGCATTGGCGTTGCCTTTAAAACGTCCAAAAGCTCTAAAATCCCAGACGGGGCTGATACCTGTACCAGATGGTGATGTAACGAAATAGTGGTCGCCCATTCTGGTGAGAGGTTTCAAAAAGGCTATGTCTTGGACATTATCAAACGCGGGTGACTGGACAAGGCATGAGATGTCAAAAAGTTGGGCTACCGCACCAGCGCTCCTAATGTAAAATGAGATTCGTGGCCCAAATCAACCCAAACTGAACAAGCAGTGCTTACGCGTAGGTCCCAGCCGCCGAACATGTGTAGTTCTGAACACCTACTCCAAGCAAGACAAAGGATGGCGCGCCCGATGGCTGGGCGAGTGCGGTTTGATTTGCAGGAAGTGCCATTTGCGCATGTGAGATGTCGCAGCTTTCAGGGATCAACGGTGCAGCAAGGGCTGCCACGGCAAGCATGGCAGTGACAAAGAATGAAGGCGACATCAAGTCTTGAGATGGAGAAAGAGAATGTGAAGGCTACAAATGAAAGGGGAGGAAGAAAGAGAAAGTTTAGTTCAGAACAATCTGTATCCCGTTCATTTATATAATCGACGTACGAACGCCGCCCGCCGCCGCAGTGAACCATCCTGGACTTTCTTGTCCTGAATTGAGCGACAGGCACATAATTACTGGCGCTCAACAAACAATGGCTGGAGTCTAGACGCGTCTAGGTTTGAATTAGGGTTTTGTGTTATGGGTTTGTACACCCCCTCGACTTAATGAGCCATGCAAAATCGCCAGAAACTGTTTGAACTTTGCCACCTGCTCAAAGTTGGTTGACGACCAGGGCGAGACGCAGCGAAAATCAGAAGTTCAACCAGCATGCCACATGCCATTGAAGCCGAGATGATGTCCCTGTTGCACTTATACTTAGAGATAACGAATGACTCAGGCATTACGAACGACGCACCAGCCTTGCGATTCGGGACAACAATATAGAAACGTTGTTGGAGCTTGGAGAACCTCGCGCCCCTCCAGTGGGTTGAAGCACCCGACAATTAGTAACAGAGAACTCCAGGTTGCAGCTATGGTTACATCTTCAAGATGAAGATCATAGAAGCGACATAGAATGACGGTCAGATAAAGCATCAGAGCCTCTTTAACGGCATCATAAGGGAAATGGGTTGATGAGCAAGTGTTCTCTGAACAATGAGGAGCGACGGAACGTCCCACGTGCGCATATTTGCCTATGGCCTGAACTCCATCGTAAACGTGGTAAATACTCCCGCGCATTCGCTGAGAAACAGAGCTCGCTCAGAACTTGTCCCTGTGGGACTAAAAATCAGGCATAAGGCGAAATTGAATGGGCATGTATTTGTGGAATTTGTGATTTGAAGTTCAGATACTTAAAGTTGCTCTCGTTGCCAGTAACTTATGGACTCAGACTCATCGAATCATCCAATTCATGTCCCGCAGAGAATTAAAAACTTTGGCCTGCTATAAGCCTGAAATCTGATCGACATTAGTCGATCATTCTTGCTTGATTGGAATAAAACCCTCATTTGACAGCCTGAGGGTGGAGGGTGAAAAATTATGCCTCTCAAACCAGGGCAAGTACTTAGTCTCTCAGACTCTCTTAGCCAAACTGCCAAATCCGTGTCTTCTAAGAGCTTCTGAGGTACTGAGAACGTACAGAGCGTCTAGAATAATTTTATTATTTTCTATGACTCTGATTGGTGGCAAGTCGGCAGGCGCTAAGTTGACTCAGCTTGGCGCTAACGCTTGCATTTTGCGCAGCATTCTATTGGCGGCCACCCAAAACCGTTCACGTACAGGAATAGAAGCTACTCAGCGAATGACCCGCTTACGCCCCGCTTCCCCCGGGCTCTTCTCAATCGATCACGAAACTCGAGGAAAACGATCACGGGAAGTGACTTGGTTGAAAGGCTGTTATGCCTATCAAAAAGACATCACCCCTTCTGGATCCAACATCTACTCATTATGGCAGTGTGCTTATGCTTATGCTCCGCCGCAGACACCCGAGTCACGACAGACGCAAGAGACCGTAAGTGGGTGTAAGTGGGTCCTTAAATCAATTGAGTTCCAGCTTTGTTCAATGTTTAATATTTTGGAACATATGACACGCACCTTCATATAATATTCGTCTCTTGTTTTTAGTACGACTTGTTTTCTTTTGGAAACACTGCCGTACAACTGCTGTAATTTTGCCTCGAGGACGCAGGGTATCGGATCCAGAAATTTCGTAAACCAGCCTTATGGAGATCGTAGTCTGTAGGCTTGCCTACGACCTCAATTCGTTCATATGAAACGAAGATGAAGAGCTAGCTGGCCTTCAGTCCACTATGTTTAGTAACTGTCAAAAGTTGTCAAAAGCATCGCGGAAAGGGTTTAAAAGCTCCGAAAGCACCAACCCTATTTTCCTCGACACAGAATCTATCTGACTTTGATCAGTGCGAGAAACTGTGTTCAACAGGATCTACGACGAAGGAAGGTTAGGCGCTTAGGTCTTCGGATCTTGTGTTCATATTTTATTATAATAATAGGGTCGAGGAATTAGACCACTTTGAGAGCATAACCATTGAATCAGTAGGCTATGCGCAGTGAAACAATTGTTTATGATGAAGTACCTGCAAGTTCCGAAGTTTTAATTCATCTTATACAAAAATTCGGATCACCTACTATTCACAACTGTCGCGCAAGTGAGATTTGAGCAAATCGTCGCCCTGCAAGTCTACGCTAGTACTAGATCCAGCCACATTGATTGATTTGAAATTTGAATCACAGGAGCAACTTGCAATTCTCTAGGCTCTGGTGTCATGTCTGGGACAAGGACCCTGTTTTTCAAAAATTACATATATGGTAACTATGTGTATATAATATAATGGGCTGTATAGCATAGTGGTTATTGCGCTTTTTTTTGATTTCCTTTTATGGCCAACCTGGGGTTCAGTCCCAGCCAGTGACATCTTTTTTTATTCAGAGATCAATGAATGAAAAACATGTATTTTATTAGACACTTGATGGATTGGTATGAAAATTTGTGAGATGAATCCTCTCCCTATGTGCTATTTTTCTATGTCATTTAAGAATTTATTAATCAAGTCAAAGCTGTTTAAAAATAGAAATAAGGTACATACCTTGAATTTGCACTTAGCTCTTCCACCACTACCTGGGCAATCAAATCCCAATCTACCTGCCTCCACACACAGCATACACCGCCTTTTCTGTTGTTTGACATATGGAACAAATGTTGTAGAGCTGGATGGCAATATCTCAAAGTTTGCAGCCAATGAATAATTTGATTGAATATTTATTGGTGCCTGAGGGACAGAGATCAGGTTTTGGGTGTCATTAGTTTGAGATGTTGATGATTGAACTGGAGCTACAGAGACTCCAAAAGAGTTGCTGGAGAAACTTGGAGCTCCTTCATCAACAAGCATCATTTCACTGTTGCTATCTGTTGTGGAATCAAAGCCAACATCAACCATCATGCTATCAGAATTGTCCAAAATCCCAGGTCGATTTCTTTTTGCTGGGGGAAGAACATGGGAAACATAGACTGATGAGCGAATTCTTTTTTCATGAGCCTCTCGCTGTGGTTTACTGATAATCATTGTCTGATTTTCCTGCCGTCTTTCACTCCATAACTTGTAATATGTTGAAAGATGCTCTGAAAGTTTGTAAAAAATATTTTTCCCATCTGCTTTGGTAGACCACCACCGTGCCATATTCTCAAAATTTGGTTTTCCATGTGTGGGACACCATTCACCACCAACAGAAACAGCTTTGTGGAATAAATCATATTCCTCTGTAGTATGAAGTGGTGTGACAGCATATTTTGTCTGCTGTGCATGAGCTAAAAATCCATAGACATCTTTCCGCTTTCCAGTCAACCTTGAAAGCCACAACTTATTTGAATGTTCATTGACTGAAATATTTATGTCTGGCAGTGATGCACTAAAAAATTCATTGGCTAATCGTGCCATAGGTGGAATAGCAGTCACACCAAATTTCTCTTTTGTCTGAGCAAAATTCAAAGGGTCTGTGTCTTGAAGAACTCTGTCCTTGCGAGTTACTGGCATTTTTCTCCAGTGAATGTCTTCACGTAACTGATATATTTCATGATCAAGCCAAGGATCATAATGTCCACTATACCGAATTCCTGTTTTATGAAATGAACCTGAATCTGTGTTATGACGGTGCCGGAAATCTGCAACCAATGCATCAGCAAGCTCAGGTGATGCATTTAAGGATGCAAAATTTCTCCGAATTGGATTGTGAATAGCTCCTTCAACAGAATTTGTTCCACGGATGCAATGGTATAAAGGTAGTCCATTTTTATCTGTACCTTCACGTGTATACACAGGTATTGATGTGGGATCTGATAGCCATCCCTTGCGTACATCATGTAAAACTGCCTCAGTTTTTTTCCAAGTTTCTGTACCAAAAAGTGGCTGTCCTGTAACTGAACATTTGATTTTTCCCCAACAATTAAAAAATTCAGTCAAAACCAAAACCAATATATTAATTTCAGGAATATATCGGCGAACACGTTTCCATAGCCAAGATGGGGATTTTGACCGAATTTTGTCATATGTCAGATTTTTCTTGAGAAGCACCTCAGACACCAACTTTTTGTCATCTTCATCAGGCACTAGGAGTGTATCACTAAATGCAGTTGCAAATTTCTTGCTTAAAGTGTGCTTTTTGGATATAGTCCTACACACTTTATCCATTTCATGGAAAACATCAGCTAATATTCTAGCCACAGCAATGTCATTAGATGTCTGTGTAAACCCTGAGGTTCTTTCTAATTCAACTGAATTATTGATCCCAACTTCATTATCATGTTCAGACTCAGACTCAGACTCAGAGTCCAAATCATCAACTAGTTTAGAACCAACAGAAGAGATATTTGGAGGTTTTATCACTCTTGGTGTTCCAATATTACGCTTTTCTTTTGGAGGGGTGGGTAAAGCCTGTTCTTGGTTGTTCCGCGTTCGAAGTGCAGAGATGCTAACAATTGCTTTGAATGTTGTTTGATCTTTCTGAATCTCTTTTAGTGGTTTACGATGGTGTGCAACAACACAATTTGGTGCCAAAACTGTGTCAATTTCAATCAATGCCCGTGTCTTGGTTGTAGAAACTCCAAGGGAAACTGGTTCATTATTGGGTCCCAATATTGTGAAACTTGCTGGTTGCTCAATTATAGTTCCTTGAGCAACTTCCTGATTCTTTACAAAAAGACTAACAAGTTGACCAACTGCTGTAGCTGCAGAGAGTGGCTGGCCATTATGTTCAATTTTCTTAAGAACATCCCAGACCATTAAAGCAGCATAGGCATCTAAAGCAGCATATTGAATTTGATCATCTGTGAGCGTTTCCGCTGCCCACTCAGTAGAACGAAATTCCTTTGAAAGATAATGTTGCAAACTTGCTGCAACAATTGAGGCAAGAGAAGCCTGTCCATTTGGCACAACCTTTTTCTTTGCTGCTAGCCTTCCTAATTCAATAGTGTTAAGATATAATTTTCCTTTTTTTTCAGGCAATTTACAGCCAGGAAAATCCCGTGAAAGTTTTGTCAAGTCAGCTCCAACATTTCTTCCTATCTTTTTAATTTGAGAAGAGCATAAAATTCCTTGCAATGAAACTGGCAACTTTTTTAGAAGAAACACCCGTAAAAGATAAACAGATTGTGGAAGAGCAATTTGAATTAATGCTGTCTTCTGTGGGCCAGTGCCTGAAAATCCAGTGGTAAACTCCCATTCCATATCAAATCCAATGTGTAAAACTTCATCATCTGAATGGATCATTTCCATTATACCAAGGCATGCACTTTGAATTTCATTTTCTGATTCACAGACATTAACACATACATCTTCTGGCAATAAAAGTCTTGGAAGATCTGAGTGTTCATCAAGGTCTACCCGCCTCACATTTTTATTAAGTGAGGGAATGCATTCAGAAAATGTTCCTTCATCAGATGCAACATTATCAGTAAATCCTAAAATTGGTTCAACAAGCCCATGCTCCTTCAATGCTGTAACCATTGCCTCTAACCCTGCCTTCAAATGAGACAAAGATTTGGTTGGAACAAATGCTTGATATCGTATTTGTTCAAACTCATTCAACAGAGTGAATAGAGCTGCAAAAGTCACAACACCATTAAGCTTCATCATATATTTAACCAACTTAAAAGAGTGATCCCATTTGATAACATAGCCTGTTAGAGAAGAAAGACACTGATCAAGTGCTGGTCGAATATGCTCCATATAGTCCATATAAACTGAGTTGATATACCATCGTGAAGGATAAAATCCTGCATAACCCAGTTTATTGTCAAATTCAGAAAATGGCAGATATGTTTGTACTGGAAAATTGAGATCCTTTTTAAATGTTTGATCCTTTCGAATGATATGGAGATACTTCAGCTCTTGCATATCATGCTCACGTACATGGAGTTCTCGGAGAATTTTAGACCAGGCACTAGAACTTAATCTATGAGATATTCCAGCTCGAATTAAGGCCATCAATGTCTTATCAATTCCACTGCGATGAGTTAGAAATGCTGGGAATTCTGCTACAAGTCCAGGATCAAGTTGATCCATAATAACAGGATCATAGTAATTGAAAGAGTCACCACAGCCAGTAGTATTCAGATTCTGTGACTTGCGGCATTGAATGCGCTTTGTCATAATATAGTAGTTTCCATTGACACCAACAACTCTGCGAGCAACAGGATTGTCATTCCAACATTTTGTTGTCATTGGATGATGTTTATCCTGATAGTATCGGCATGCAGAATTCTGGCAAGTAATTACCCCCTTTCCAATGAGGGACTCAGGTAACCAGACAAAGACTTTAGGATAATACAATGAGCTTGGGTCCAACCCAGCAGGTGAGGACTGAGATTTACGAAGAGCAAAAAAAGGGTCTGGTGGAAGCATCCAGAAGGTATTATTATCATAGCATATAGGTCTCCCATAGCTCTCAAGTTCACGTTGAAGCTTTTCTTTCACTGAACTAAGATAAAGTGCAACAATTCCAGAGACAGAGACATCCTCAGAATCATGAAGACCATTGTTAGCATCCTCAAGGATTTCCTAAATATCACCATCAGAGCCACAGAAATCAGACCCAGAATCAGAATCAGAATCAGAATCATCAAGAACAGCATTAGCATCAAAATCAGGAACTGGTGATTCAAGAAATGAAAATGGAAGTGCATCTGAAGGATGCTCATCTTAATAGATGGTGCAGGAATACACATTAAAAAATTTCCCCAATGGTTTAAAATATTGGAGGCTTACCTGGCAGTTGTGGAAATTTGGCAAGGATTGATTCCTGTGCCACTCCTGCATTTGGATTCCTAGACAACATAATCAGGGAAAGAGATGCAATAAATAGAAATAAAATACTTGTTAAACTGGCCTAAAGAATGAGACAAATTAAATTGAGATTTTATCAGTCATGAATGAGCATACCAAAAAATGGGTGAACCTGTGACCCAGCCTCAACACCTATAAACAAGCAGTTAAAATTTAGTGCACACTGCAATAAATTATAAAGCATACCTGGCATTAAAATACTCTCAGAAAGTGTTTGAAATGAGATTGAATGATGGTTTGATGACTCAGAAATATTATTTCTTCCAGATCCCCTGCGAGATCCTCCAGCACTGTGTTTGGGTTGATTTTTAGAGCCTGAAGGCCTTCCAGGAGGCATATTGTTGTACTTGAGGTGCTAAATACGACGAGGGAAGGCTAGATGTCCAATAGATCGTGTGGGAGATGAAGAAATGATAAGAAGAACAGCGTGGGTGCGAGATTGATGGCTTATGTCTCTTTTTGGACGACTTTATGTCTCTTTTTGGACATGTCACAAGCGTGG
>KN838959.1:11658-28139 GCA_000827195.1 Laccaria amethystina LaAM-08-1
CTCCTCCTTGTGCATTTACATCTGCTCCCTTGTCTATGAGCAGTTTTGCAATTGCCTCATGGCCTCCAAATGATGCTGCCTGGAGTGCATTTCCATAGACTCCTCCCTGTGCATTTACATCTGCTCCCATTTCCAGCAATACATATGATGCTTCAGTTAATCCAGCCAGTGATGCATAATAGAGTGGTTTAGCAATTTTATCCCTCTGTTTTGGTAGATCCCTATAGGGTCTGTCTATATCATATATTTGAACCCAGCTAATAAAAGCATTATTTTCCTCTGTCAGAAGCTTCATCATCAATGCAAATACTGAAGATGACTGAGATTTAGTTTTACTACCAGGCTGTGAATGTATAATCCAGTGTTTTGCAGCATACTTTGCCAGAGGGAAGGATACATCCACATCTATATCAAGTGGCTCAGATGTATGAAATTGTAGAAGATAGGCTAGACAGATTTGAGATATGACAGAGTGTGATAGCTCCTCACTGAAGCTGAAGTCTCTGACTTGTTTGACAGCATGATTTTGAACATACTCAGATACTAGATATTCCTTGACAGAAAAGTGAGAAAGCTTGATGAAACCTATTTAATTGTCAGTGCTCATTTCAATCTGGTATTTTTCTAAACTGTACCTTCTGACATCATAATAAAACTAGAGCATATCTTCAAGACATCCTTAATATCTTGAAGTTCATTATCAGATTTGTACTCTGGTCCATTCTCAGCATAAAGATCAACAGAAGCAGTTGTAGCTAACTCTTTCAATGTCAGTGGACGAACAGCAAAAGACAGCCACTGTAGAAAGGTTTTGGCATAGCCGTGATCTTTTTCATTGATTCCCAACAAGATTTGATCATAGGTTTTATCTAAACCCTTGGGTAGATCAGCTAACTGCCTTTTTAGATCAGTCTTGGTCCGGCATTTTTTAAGCTCATTTAACTGCAATGCAACCCAACGAAACCTAAAATTGTGTTTAATAATCATCCTGTCATTCAAATGTTGATAATAAACATACATTCCATCTGCTTGTTCCATTAACTTCAACTTTATTTCCTTTTGAGTACCACAATCCCATTTTTGCAAGCCCGAGTCACTCCGAAGCTGATAGTCAAGATAGGTTACAACATCATGGTTCTCAGACTCTTCAACCAAGTCAATATAACAAGAAGACTTGAACTTGTCTTCAATCTCCTGTTCTGGGCGGCTAGTAACTATCAAGTGAAGCCCAAGATTTTCATCTTTCTCCAGGATAGAAGTCTGAATCCACTTAAGAAGCTTTTCTCTTTCAGTACATTCATCAAGAGCATCCAGAATGATGAATGTTGAGCTAAAGCCATCAAGAATCATTTGAAGAGTATTCTGCAGATCACCCAGAGTTGGCTCTTGATGGCCATTGGCACAGGAAGCATACAGATTCACTAAGACTTTTGGCACTCTACCATCACATTTGACAGAGAATTGCCAGATGAGTGATCGCATTAGTTTATCATGCAGCTGGAAATCCTTCTGTAAGTCTCTTCCATCAAAAAAGAAATATGCAGTAGCAGAATTGAATTTTTGGCGAATATCATGAATTATTGCTGAGCTGTGAAAATAGAAATTACTTTAATTCTAAGAAAATGTTGAAATAATCAACCTTAAAATGGTTTTCCCAGAGCCAGCTGGATAGACTGTCAATCACATTACAAATTTTGACAGAAAACTTACATTTTCCTTTGATCCAGAGAAAGCCAGGCTGTTTGAGCCAACCATAAAATGTGTTTCCTTTGAGAAACCATTGACAGGTGTCTGGTTGACTCTCTAGAATTGCTAGTGCAGCATTATAGTTAACAGACTCCTTAGGTGGAGAAAGCCACTTATAAATCTTCTCCACTGTAAAAAAAAAAAATTGAAGTCAGTCATACACTTAAAATAACAGCCTGAAACAGCACCCAGTTGTTCATCTCTAATCATCTCAAGTGTGATTTGAATATTTGAGTCCACACCTACCAATTCCCAATAACATTATGATGAAAATGAAGTTTTTCTTACTACTTACCTTGGTTGATGGTACCTATTAAAATATCAGTAAAAGCAATAAGATATGATGGTTCAAATGCAACAAACCATAGTTAGGGCCTGTGTTCACATATTGAGCTGAAATGTTGTTTATAATATCAGCTTGAAGGTTTGTTGAGGACTCTGCATGGTCTGTCTGATTTGAGCAAACCTGAACTATATTCATAAGAGTACTGACTGGCAGGCATCACTTCTGAAGGATTGGTTTGACAGATAGGCAAGTCAGAACTTGGAAAATCTAAACAGACTTATCAGAAATAGAATATAGAGATTTGGAGCAGGCATGAACCAGTCAAGATAGGAGAAGGGTGTTGCAAGAAATCAACAGCTCCTTGTGCAGGCCCTTCAACCTGATTAACTGTGACATTGGAATTGATGAAGGTCAATGTCAACCTTATAGCAACAGATTGAGGAGTATCTCACAAGCAACAGTCATTTCAGTACCTGCTGACGCCAGGCCTTCAATCAGAACAGGAGAAATTGACGGAGCGGTAAGCAGGTGAGGATCCAGGAAATCTATATCAGTTTTACCGATGATGAATGATAGAGGTTTGGGGTTAATGCAGACCAGTGAAGATACCTAAAACTTGTTCCGAGCGCCCAACCACTCCTCGCCCGGTGAATCCGGCCTCATCACCTGCAATTTGATTCAGTGAGCGGTGAATGTGCACTTTGGGGCAGGAATGTTGACAAGTATCTTACTGGTGACTGGCATGGCTATGTCTGCGGTCGAAGATGGAGTTATCGAGCTAGGCGGGGCAGAACTGGGGCTGCTAACACCGCCCAGGTTAATATTTATCTTGTAACACGAGATCGTGAACTCTAACCTCAAACCGCGGCGTTTATTAAGTGGGCGGTCAGCGATCGTGACTTGATTGGGCAATCCCTCGAATTTGCGTTTCAAAGGATTTTTGCGGGGGTCATTAGAATCAGACATGGTGGTTCAGAAGAGAGTATCGATGCTGTGCGGCGTCAATCTTTGATTTGGGTGTGGCTATGCGAAAAAGACAACTCCGCTTTCCCATCGGCTCACGACCAAGCCGACCCTAAACACGCCTTTTCCTTCCATGCACCTATGGGCCCTCCTACTTGCAAAATCGTTGTTGTCAAGTCGATGTTGTCTCTGTTCGGCCAGCTTCGATGGGATCCGGCTTACAGTCTTGAAGTGCCCATGAATCTAACTCCGCCGCGAACCTCTCTCGTCGAATGGAGTTTCATGACGAGTTGTCCAATGTTTCTTCTCTGGGTCGTTCAGCTACTGCCAACATCGCCTGGAGCCATGACCTCCCACTGTGATCAAAATGAAACCCGATGACCGCTTTCGTCAACTTGTACCGATATAGAGAGCGGGGAGTTGTAGATTCAATGGATGCACGAAGAGTTAGTACATGGGCTTTATCGCAAAGATGTTTGAGTGCATCAGTTCTGAGTGAGTTCCTTCTTCCCTCAGATTTGCTCCCCTTTTTCCCCCTGTGCCGCAACCTACTTTCCCCCCCCCTTCTTCCGCATGCCCCTGTTATTAGTCATATATACTAATAATTCTGTGACAGTTCCGGTCCTCTTAACTTCCTTGACGAGTGCCATGCTGGTAAAGCGTACAAGACCGCAACCCACAGATTTCTACTGGTATGACAATTGAAATCTTCAGATAGGGAAGTTTACGGAATGCTTACGGAATAAACAGGATTGGAATCGGCTTTTTTCGCTCCAATTCCACCTTTGGACTCCCACCCGGCAACCTGCTCCAAGCCACCTTGCAAGTAACGGAGGAGACTCCGTTTGCTCGGGTGGATGGTCAGTCTTTCCTTCAAGGCGACAACGGCCTTTCCATTCCAGACGTCCCTGACGTTTTTAACGATGCCCAGCTCGACGACGGTAACACCCTCTCGAAAAGCTCCACATGCCACGCTAAGTCACTGCCCTCCACCTGATCATAAGCGCAAGCTTCATTCGGAGAGCTGGGGAGTAGGGATAATGGCCATCCCTCCTTTGGTAAGTTATTGCCCTTGCATTACTTATTCATTCGTACCCTTCTCCCTTCCTCGACCTCTGAATGCCTTTTCACCTGGCATATATTCGATGTTTTGCTCGCTAACTGCCCCCATTCGTTGCTCAGGTCCTGGTTTCATAACACCAACGCAAGCCCCACTTCGAAAATCCTACCGTCTTTCCTGGGTCCACCACATCGTACATCGACTCACGAAGGAAATTTCGCCATGGTTAAACTCTCTCGCCTCTATACCGAGCTCGTTAAACCAACATCGACTCTTTACTAGTGGCGTCACATACATCGATCGTCTCATCGGTTGCGCCCACCTCATTCTCTTCTGCCAAAGCTCGCTCGGTGCCCAGAGCTTCTCGATAACCTCATTCCATTCGTCGTTACATTCATGGTGTATGTACCACCCAATGGCCCCAATCTCTGCCCATACTGCAAGAAATCGTTGTCTCTGGACTCAGAGTTCACAGCGTAGATTCTCCGTCGTGCGTATCCATCCCCAGCTCGTCCTCGCCATGGGCTGCCGCAACGTCATACATAGGGATCTGCTCATCGCTGATTCGGCTCTTGTAGGTTTGGATTAGACGTGGCTGACGATGGTTACCTAGGGTGTAGGATGAGGAACACCAAACTCATTGGAGGGTCCTCGTCTCATCTCGCGCGGACTACGACTTTGATAGAGGATGGGGGGCGTGGCTATTGCGCATAGGTCAGTGATACTTGAGTGCTTCGGATGTGTCGGGTTAGTACTCACAACAATCGTCCATAGGTTTGTTTGGGGTGTGTATGTACGCTTTGCTTTTGCTCCTGGGGAAAGAGGGTGAGTGTAATATCTGGATCTTTATAGCAGTATCTGATGGTGTGGTAGTTTTTTTGGCTTCAAGCGTCAGTCTCTTTTCAGCCGTTGAGGGTTGAGTCTAAGAATTGGAACGACATCAATATCCAAGCGACCCTCAAGCTTCAACGTCGGACGTCGGAAAAGCCAGGACGTTGACTATGTTACTTTCAATGGAGCGAATCGTAACACTGCCTAGGTTGATTCTGCAGCGATACTACCCAGAACGGTGTCAATCTCAATTTCGTTATTTCCCGAAACATTTATGGCCACTTGTTACAGTGCTGCTTGCTACTAAGTATTACTTCCTACTGGGTAGGCATTCGGCAAATGGTACACTCTCTTGTCGGACAATAACACTGCACTACTTGTCAATTCACGCGACGACTACATTCCCTTATTTGAGGAATTCACGCCAATGGGTGCTGGAAGGGCGCAAATGTGACGGTGTCGGGAATGAGGGCTACAGCGGCAGGTGCATGTGAATAACCGGGTTTACGGTCATACAGTGCTAGCATGCTTGACTAAAAGTTATTGGAAGCGGTGTATTTACAACTAACGTACATGTCATGGGGCAGGGGTGGGTAGAGGTAAGTGTCTAGGAGATCTCGCAGCACGGAGAGAAGAGGAGCAATTTCTTCTTGAAATCGGCCGAATTGTGGACCCATCCTTGAGACTGAGGAAGAGATGAGGAGAGGCGCAGGAATGAAGTAATGAAGGGTTGGGATGGGGAGGGGAGAGGTGCAGAAATGAAAGAATGAAGGTTGGGAAGGGGAGGTGAGGGAACTTGAACTGTTTGTCAACGTTGAACAAGTTCGGGCCCGGCTGTAGGCGTTGGGTGGACGGGGGGGTAGGTCGAGATACAGTGAGAACGTTGAAAACGTCGTCGTCGTCGTAGATAACGTCTCCTGTCTTCCTGATCTTGTGCACGGCACTCCTTATATGCGTTCAAAACCACCATCAAACCATGCCCACTCTCCTTCTGGTATCATAACCCTCAGCATTCCACCCTCCCCGCCACGCTTGTCGCGAACTCCGCTGTCCAGGGTATCATCTCCTTATGGCATCTCAACAGCCCCTTCCCTTTCAAGGATGCTGATAGCATCAAGCAAGAGGGGGGCAGGTAGAGAACTTGTGCTGTGTGTTGTGGAGAGACGGGGTGAGAGGGGAAGGGGAGAAAGCAATGCGTTCCAGACCTGCGATCCGACGTAAAGTTGGGAAAGTGGGTAAAGGGGCGGGCTGCGAAATAGGAGAAGCAATGCATATTGGATCTGCGGAAGCGACGACCATAAGGTGATAACAACCCAACAGGGAACAAAACGAACCTTAAAATCTTCCAACACCTCCTCCTTCAATGTCTACTCAATATCGTCGTCCATCCACGTAACCGTACCCAGGAACTTGGCAGTCCATGGTATCAGTGCTGTATGGCATATTAGCACCTTCCTCCTCGTCAAAGAACCAGAAAAGTGTTGTATGAGTGCCTAGGGCCATGAAGGGTGTGTTTGTTTCGAAAAGAATTCAAAGGGGCGCTGAGAGCGTTGTTAGAGGACCTTGGGTAGATGACGGTGCCACGAGATACGCTGCGAACTCTAGCGCATCGGAGGATAAGTGTACATGAATCTGCGGTAGTGGTATGGGTTTGTAAGAATTGGAAAAGTAAAGTAAAGGGAACGAAACGAACCTTGGACTCTTTCGACATCTCCTCCCCTCAAAACCCGCTACGTATCGTCCTCCGCCTCATGGGTACGTATCGCAAGTGAAGGTAAAGGCGTGTTTGAGTTGCCGTCCGAACGCTGTTTGTTGCTCGGCTGAAAGTTGTCCCGGTAGTGATCGAGCCCTACCATACTTCGACAATTACGGCCCAGGGTCGGTCATGGCTTCTAGGGGCTGGGGTCAGAGACGGAGGAGGGACTAAGATGGGGAGGGGACGGACGTGTAGAATTTGGCCTCATGACACACGCTATGTATAGCCAACTTGAACAGAATCAGTACATACATGGCATTGATATTCACCAAACCCAAAAGCTCACCAGCTCCCAAACAGAACCAAGACGCAAGCCCACACTATCTCTCCTCCGTCCTTTCTTCAGCTACCGCCGAATCTGTGAGCTGGACAGCGCCTCGCACTGTACAGCTAGGTGTCAAAGGGTGTTGCAATTGTTCTCCCTATTTTCGGCGGATTTTGCCGTGAGCTTTTCGAATGATAGTTCAAAGCGGCTTTTGAGGGGTGTTTTTCCACTGGTTTTTGTGATTTTTCGAAGAAAGGGGGGTCTGGGATGGTCTTGGTGTTTCTTTGTCAGTGATCGGCGTTGATAATTGCACAAATTGACTTCACTTCATTCAAGTAAGCACATGACCACGATGATGGATTACAACGTTGAGTGAAAATCCCACGACGTTTGCAAATGAGCGCACAGGCCGACACAACTTGGGGATGTACATTCTATCCGAATGACACGACGTCCTACTGCTCGCGGATCACCAATCTCCTTGCCACGTCTGTCAGTAGTTCGAGCGGCGACCCAATAACATCCAAGTGGGCTACGCAACTAGTCTAGCGTAAGGCGTGAGGGGTTGGCTTGTGTCCCTGTGTCGTGGCAGTAAAATAGACCAAGAATTAGAGGTGAGGCTGCAGCGGCGTAATGCGTGAAAGGTTAGATTGTTGCCATCCGTCGTTGACTGACGTGACGCGAGTGGAAGGGGTGGACCTCGCTCTTGACCTCGTGATAGAGGGACTGCGTGGCAGGAGCTGCTAAGGTCGATACGTATGCCTCTCATTCTGAGACCCAGCTGTTCGTGGACTCGTTAGCTACTACCATGACGGAAACAAATGGAGTCATACTTGACAAGTCTGCACAATAAAATGCCAACCGATAAATCAAAAGCCCTTTGCTACCCTCCCTTTGCTTGTGAGCGCTCTTTCAACCATCGTCGTTAGTTATCTTCACCAACGAACATCGAAGACCTCGACGGAGCCCTCCCAGCACGGTTCACCGGTAAGATCTCGGCCCAATCAGAACCTTCAACCATGACTGCCTCACTCCGGGAATGGGTCATCGTTAGTGATGTAATCGGGAGAAGGGGTCGCTTGGATGGGAAAAGTAAACGAGTACACCCTGGATTCCGTCGTGAACGGCAGTTCAGAGGTGGGGTAGCGGAAAGTGCACACCTTAAGTTCTGTGGGCCGTGGCTGTGGTAAGGTTCCTTGGGTCAAATATGGATGTCGAATTGAGCTATAAGTTGACTGTCTTGTGAGCATGCATCCCAGCATCTTTAAGAAAAACGACTGACAAAGTGCTGGTATAACTAGAGCAGCAGAGGTATCCAGGGACAAGAAAACGAGTCGACGATACAGTGATCAAGGTCCAAGAACGACAGCGTGAGTGGAGAAAGAAAGATGATTTGGCATGGATTGCAGTAGGAGAGACTCTACGTGAGCTTGAGAAATTGATATCCATCCGTGGGGACTTTGATCTCCGCGGGCAAAATCGTCTTCTTTTCCACAACCAGAAAAACCACAACCCTCGGCGACGCCGTCTTCGTTCCCAGATGTCCGCCGCCTCTGGGCTCCAGTGCTTAGCGGAATACGGCCATGTGTGCTACTACCAACACCCGCGGATATCGGCAGGGAGCACTCGATTTTGATTAGGCTTCGGATGTGTCCAAGAGCCGTCTTCAAGTTGGTGGAGTGAAGCTGCAATCCCGCAGGAGAAAGCTAAGATGCTGAGTTGGCTCAACGGCGGGAGCCAATCAATGCATCAGCTCCAATAACCTCCAAGCACCAGCACCGTTGAGCTTGAATGGACGACAACAACGAAGGATGACTTTGCCTGCTGGTTCTCATACTATTGTAAGTCTCAGCTTATTCTTGTAATCCCACTGATCAATCATCCTTCTCTTAGCCTCCCAGAGGAAGGTCACCATCACCCCGTCCCCTCCCCACTCCGAAACGCGTTCTTTCCAGACAGTTCAACAGGGATCGATCCATACTCCATCTCCGAAAACGGCTCAGACGACGACGACGACCAGGAGGACGACCAAGGGCAATGGCAGCCACGTTCCCCATCACCCGCCTCATCCGTACCTCACCTAGCAGCCAGCTTCGTCCAAAAGATGGGCACATTCGTAGGGGGCATTGCGCCGCGATCACCCATGCTAAGCGACGCAGACCTAGAAGCGGAGGCGGAGAGGGAACACGACCGTAGTCGTAGAGAGGCAGAAGGCTCAACAGAGGAGAGTCGTTGAAAACCGTGTCCTGGCTATGAAGGATACCACAAAGTCGCTTCCACCCCCTCCGTCCAAGTCTCGGACTATGCCCAACCCACCGTCCCCGTCTAATTCGCAGAAAGAGTCGGGTGGCACTACTAGTTGGTGGTCTGCTGCGAAGAGTGGGCTTACGCCTACGAAGGACCCTCCGACGCCTGCACAGCAGGTTATATGGGACGCAAAGGCGAGGGTCAAGGAAGAACGCCAAAGGCAAGGAGAAGGAGAAGGAGTGGCCTGCAAACACCCAAGGTAAAATCAGCGATCAAGCATTCGTGAACCTCAACATCCCAACAACGCCCGTCCAACCTGTTCTCGTGCCTTCTTCCTCCCCGTCCTCGCCTACCTCTTCTCATCCAAGTCCCTCCAATATGCCACCCAACTTGACGCCTTCTCCCATGCGTACAACTGATACGTTGTCTTATTCCCTTTCTCGCGAGGTTCCACCCTTGTATGGGCAGTTCATATCTCAAGGGATGCTAGACGTACCAGATGCACTCCTCATGATAGCCAAACGTTTCGGGAAGCTTGAGAAATGGACCGTGGGACACGTTAGGGCTTTGGAAGATCGGATGAACGATGTTGAGAGGTGGCTAGTCGACAAGGAAGCGGAGAAGGAAAAGGAAAAAGAGAAGGAGAAGGAATCTGAAACCGAGTCGCTAAAACACGCGAGTTCGACGGATAACATGAAAGATGAGGTCAATGACCTTCGAGACGAAGTCGTCGAGCTCCAAGGCCGATTAGGCGAGCTAGGTCGGGAGATGGCTAAAATTGCAACGGCGCCTAATAACCTTTCTGCGGGACCTAAAACGCAGTCCGCCGCTGTATCGGTGTCGGTAGCACCGCAAACTGCATCCTCCATCGTCACGCACTCGCATCCGACTTCTTCCATTGTAACGCACTTGACAGGATCACCATCATGACCCAGCACGCCCATCCACCATCCCAGGCTATCAAATACCACTGCACGGGAATCTACGAGTCCTCCTATGACGTCGAAGAGGAGAGAGTCGGGCACGAGGTTACCTTACCCTGCAGGAGATTACGCTTCTCCACCTGATACGTTCCCTCACAACAATTCTCCGCCTTCGTCGATTAGTTCGGCTATGAGGCCTTTGTCTACGACCATCCCGGGGTTACCCCTCCACGCATCCTCAGGGTTGGGCACACTAGCCGGTGCTTCGTATTCCACCACCTCACTTTCCTCACTGTCGTCTTCTTCTGGGATGGGTGTGGGTAGGCCGCCGTCCCCGCTTGCTCAACCCAAGTTTTTCTCTGCCTCTGCCTCGCTTAATCGAACAGCCAGCCCAACACCCGCAGCACCAGCAACGAAAGGACGAGGATTACCACCCCCGACATCTGGCACCGGTAATAGACAAACGAGTGTAAGCCCCACGCCGACGGCTGGCGCGAGGAAACGGTACACCGTTGCGCTTGGAGGACCAATAACGGCGCCGCCTGATGAGGAGGCTGGGCTTGAGTTTTCTTCGAATGCTGCCTATTCTTTCTATGCCACCGCCAATACCAATGCCAATGCGCATACTACTAACGATACGGATCCACTTGCTCCTTTGAAAAGGGTAGGCACACCGCGGTCATTCTCCCGTGTGATCGGGGGGTCGTTCTCTTCTTCTCCCGTGGGGGCTGGCGATGACGATGAAGGGAAGAAGGGGGAGGAAGGAGAAGGAGAGTTCGGAGAGGGTGAAGAGACGATCGGCAAGTCCTCTGGTATCAAGCTCAAGAACGCAAATGGGAGCGTGTCTTCTACTTTAAACTCAAACTCAAACTCGATATCACCTGGTGGACCTGGGGGTGGTGATTATAAGTCCACGGCCACTACGTCACCGAGGAGGATCAGGGCACAGAGCGCGTATGGGTACGCCAGCCTCCTCCCTCCACAGACTCCTACCACGGGGACCACTGCACCATTAAAGCCGAAGTTGAGGTCCCGGTCTACTGAGCGACTTTCCTCCGGTACCGCCTCTAGTACTGGGGGGACGGGAGACGGAATGATAAGCGGTGGCCTTGGAGGGACCAAGTTTGTGGACCCTTTGTTGTTGAGGAGGCAGCAGTACCAGCAAAGTCAGGAAGTGAGGATGCCGATTCCGAAGCCGGTGGGGAAGGTTCCGATTGGGCAGTTGGTTGCATTTTTTGATGGGGAGAAGGGGGGGAGGACGTAGGTTGATTGGGTGGGAGAAGGGTTTCTTTTTTGAAGCAGTGGGTGGACATGAAAGAAGGAGAGACTAACGGGTATGGATCTGGAATGACTGATACACTATATACCGATGCATTTTCTGACTTGCTTTACTTATACCCTGTGGCACTGGTTTGTATGCTACCGCTTTTTTTTTTTGAATGCTGTTTTAGGTGTGTGATGTCTATGTGTTAATGATATGCAAGCCCCCCCAAAAAAAACAATTCAGCTGGTTCCCTCAGAGTTGGAGGTTAAATGGACTGTTACCATGTGATTTCTCTGACTTGCTTCAATACCTATACCCTCTGAATGACATGAGGGTACTGATGCTTGGTTTTTATAATAGGACTTTCCACTCAGTATCAACTTGAGTATCAAACAACTAATTGAATGTCATTTTTGTGTCATTTCAAATCAAAACATTATAAGGTAGTCTGTAGAGGACATCCACTTGCTTCCAGGGCATACCAACAGCGTCACACTCCCCAAATCGGGACAGCGACACATTGGTTGAGTAAGCGACACATTGGGTAAATAAATGACAGAATCGTGTGTAATGTGTCGATAATTCATGTGTTATATGTCGACAAATACAGATGTGCGACACACCCTGATATTGGCCTTCTGCTCAGCTTCGTTCAAATATTATTCTAAGTTAGAAAAAAAAAAAAAAGTGTAATGTATTGGACTGTACTTTTATTTTTCGAACTCTTTCTATGCTTATATGTATAATTAGAAGTAAAATTTATAAAGAAGTACATGTACGAGCTATGGTGAAAGGATGCTATATACATTTTGAGAGACAGGTGATGCCAGAGGACGTAGCCATTCCTCCTCGAGAATTGCCGTTCCACGAAGATCTTCGTTGTCTGGAGTTGCCCTGTCATTTGTGGTCAGTTCGTTAGTGTATCTAGCTGTTTGTGCTCTTGCGTCGTGGATCTGTGGCAGGGTGAGGTCACTGGGAAGGGATGATAACAGCGGGGGGGAGAATTGGAGACATACTAAACATCGGCATTCATGCCCTGGCAGTATGGTTGGGCTCCCTGTGACGTTGTGTGGCCCTTTGTGTTGGGGTTGGGCTATTCACAATGTGGGTGAACCCGCAATGTGGTCGTTTGGCCTGTGGCATAGTCACTTTGCCTGCCGTGCCGTTGTCAGGCCCATGGTGTCTTTGTGTCTTTGTTTGGGCTTGCCTGTCATCATTGGGCCCATCTCCGCCGTATTTTCATGGGCATTAGATTTAGAGCTCTTCAGGGGGTGGCCTGGATTGTGAATGCTGTGATCAGTGGTAAACAAGGGTCTGGGGGAGAAATAGAAGGGCCCAAGGACATACCTGAGAAGGATGTTTGGGTCCGTGCCGCGATGTTCGTTCTCCTCTTGTCTAGGCATGGGATATGTGCCTGCAGAAATGAGAGCGTGTGGTGGAGGATGGAGGTGGGACGGGGTAATTGTCAATGGCGAGAAGAGAGTTGTTGTGACGTGTGACATTGTGAACCAAAGGAGCTTGTGGTTGTGTGAGGTACAACACTCCTAGGTGTGTTGAACTGTCACCTGTGTGTCATATGTTCCTCTGTTCTGCGACACTGTGTCGCATGTGTCGCGGTTCCCCTTTTGGGGAGTGTGATGCTGTTGGTATAACCTCACTTGCTTCTAATGTTACATGTTGTTACATTTCTGTGACATGCTGTTCAAATTAGAAAAGTTTGGTTGTAAAAATGAAAGAAAAGAGTGTATGATATTCTCGTTGAAGATTTAACAAAATATAATTCCATAGAATGATTTACAGGGTTTCCGGAAAACCTTGGGATTTTGTAAAATAGATTGATGTCATGTATACCTAATATAGTAATTCATCTTCTCTGGCTCTTGGATGCATTCACTCACATTTGTCTCCCCCCTCTCACCTCTTCCACAACATATAACTTCTACTGTGATGGTCTACTGGCACATTAGCAGTGATATGAAGGATTGCACTCTTCAACTCTGGGAAACTGGCTGGACATGGGAGGATATATGCTCAGTTCTTACAGTTTCTCAATCTAGTCTCTATCGCTGGGCTCGGATATTCGATGACTTTGGCTCTGTGACTCCTCCTCCATCTCTGATGCAAGGAAGGCCTAGAATTATAGGAATGGCTGCAATAACAGCGATCAAGGAAATCTATGCCTGAAATTCCGATACTTATCTTGATGAACTCCACTGGCATCTTGCTATCCATCATGACTAGTGATGAGCATGGGTAACCCTGGGGTCATTTTTGGCTGACCCCGACCCATACCCTTTAAAACCCGTGACCCCATATACAGGTACAGGTATTTAGTGGGTATGGGTATGGGTTTCATGAGGGTTGGGTGGGTACGAAACCCATGAAGGGTAGTATTTCTGTACATAATAAAAACAATATAGTAAGGCATGCTGTCGAAATGGCATGTGTGGTGGGATGATGTGGGAATGGTTAGTCCATGGTGTGGGCGACAGTGGGTGGGGCTTTGTCCGTCATGGTTGCATGGTGTGGACTGGTGTCGTTTGGGCGCTGTGGATGGGTCACAGATGTGTTTTGATGTGCTCTGATGGGTGTGGATGTGCTGTAGATGGGTGTGGATGGGTGTTGATAGGTTTGGATGGGTGCTGTCAGGTGCCAATGTGTTCGGATGGATGTTGATGGGCACAGATGGGGCTGGATGGGGCTGGATGATGAGGATGGGTGGATGGGTGTTGTTGATGTGGCAGCCATTGACTGCGGCTGGGCACCTGTATGGTTAGTGCCGAGGTGGTTGGCTCATCGTAGAGCACATACCTGGGGCGTTACATGCATATGTTGGTTGTGGACAATGGTTGGTGGCTGCAGATTATGGTTGGTGGGCTGTGGTGCTTGTGTTGTTAGCGTGAACAGTGTTTGTAGAGTTTTGGGGCATATGTATGTGTGTGGCTTCCGATGGGGTGACATTGTCAGTTGGTGGTGGGGTTTGTGACCTTTTGGTGGCCCTCACTACTTGCTCACTTCCCAGGCATTGTTGTTCGTTGTTGTTGTTGCTGCTGTGGACAGCAACAGCAGCTTGCGGCGTCACAGCATTGTTTTTGTTGAGGCTGGTGTCATCGGTGTGTGCTGTAGTGATTGTGCGCAGTCAAATGATGGTTGCAGGTGGTGGCTCTCAGAGGCGACGATGACACTATTGATGATGGTGGTGGAAAACAGTTGTTGTGTTAGTATAAACAAGGTCACACATTACTAATAGTAATTCACATTGTACCTGCTGGTAAAACTGTGGGTATACCCTCACCCTTGCTCAAGGGTTGGGGTTTGTGTGGGGTCAGACATTCCATACCCTGAACCCAACCCTCCAAACTCTTACCTGCATACCCCTGGGGTTTTTGAAACCCTTGCTCCACACTAATCATGACATTGCAATCTCTATTTCTGCCCTCCAGGAAACTCTTGTCAGGGCAGGTCTCACCTGAAAAGTTCTTCACAAGATTGCCAGTGAACATGATGAGGCATGTCAAGCTGAGTTTATGCACTGTATCCAGCACAATTTCTCTGGAACTGGTGATGAATTTGTTATTGTTGATGAATCCAGCAAAAATGAGCATTCATATGCGCATGACTATGGTTGCGTGCCTGTTGGACAAGATGCTACTCTCACAACCCCATTTATCTGAGGTCAGTGCTACTCTCTCGTAGCTGCAATGAGCAAGGCCAGATATCTCACAGCCCATGTCATTCCTGGATCACTGGATTCCTTCAAATTCTTTGACTTTATTGTTGAAGATGTGGCATGTTTCCATTTGCCTAGTACTGACACTTATCTACAGCTAACAGTCAGAATTTGACGTGCTTCAGGTTCCTATCATGAAGCCTTTTCCAGACGAACACAGTGTGTTGGTGATGGACAATTGTCAAATTCACCATATGGATGCTCTACTGGAAGTGCTCAAGGCATCACATATGCTTCCTCAATGCCCATCTACTTCTTATTCTGTCCACTCATGACTTACCTTTTCTGGACTGGTAGATATCATGCTCCTGTACCTCCCACCATATTTTCCAGACTTGAGTCCTATAGAAGAGTGGTTCAGTACATGGAAAGCCCACCTACGAAGGTCAGGATCAACCCTTGAAGACATAGAAGACCCGATTTTTACTTGACTCAATTGGGTGCATAACAGCAGAAATGGCGGTTCACTGGTTTTGTCATGGAGGGTATATTGTTGTCGATGCAGGATAAACTTATAGATGATCAAGTTCAGACTTGTACAATGATGTATGATACAGTAGACACTTCTCAAACCATTGATTCTTTCCTAGTCCTTCCACTTGCCAAGCTGAACATCATGTATGAACTCTTGATTTTTAGCTTTGAAGCGCACCCATGATGACACCACAAATCCACCAAAAACCTTTCAGTCATCAGGACCAAGATTGTCAAGATCATCTCCAGGGCAGAATTCCATTTTCTCAAGATGCTCTCTGTCTTTAGGGTCGACATGATAGTGAGCACAAAAATCATTTAAAGGGACATCAGGAATAGTAAGTGAATCAGCTGTAGGTACAACGGGTGCAAGAGCAATTGTCGATGAAGCAGGTGCAGCAGGTACAGCCACAGGAACCTCTAGCACAGGCACCTTGGGAACCATCGCTGCTTGCTGCTGCTGGAGCATACTGACCAGTAAAAGTTCAATAAGGTTTGACATACTGGTGGCTGGCGCAGCAGGAGGTGCAGCGAGAGTGGGAGTGGGTATAACTTGATTAGTATTTTTGGTGTTTGGGGCCGTAACACAGGCTGATTTGTCGAAGTGCTTTGATTCAGGAGGACACTCCAGTGTCACAGTGTTACAGACCTAAGTTTTTATTAGCTTTCTCAATTGCTTCAAAAACAAGGAATCAAACAATGTGCATGGCCCATATGCTGAGATGAACATCTGTTAGATCCCATGTCCTGGTCAATGAATCAATAAAGATGCGCTTTCCTGGAAAGCACAGGTGATTGCCAATCAGATACTTTTCTTCCAGCTGCCTGACCATCAGGCCCACCACTTGATTGAAATGGCTCTAGAAGAGAGCTATGAAAATCAGGTAGAGAGAAGGTGAAGGTACTTACATGTTGCTGAGCAATGGAGTCCTCAGT
>KN838961.1:4107-25430 GCA_000827195.1 Laccaria amethystina LaAM-08-1
TTCAAGGGGAGTAACGGTGGAGAAGGCCCGACTGCATCATGTGAGTCAGGCCACTGCCTTTTCATACGCGACAAACCCCATACGATCGCTTTGATTAAGGTCCAAACCATGGAGTAGGTATGCCATGGTGAAAAACGGGGGGTAGTCATGTCAGACCGAGGTTAACTTTAAGAGGACTTTAGGAGCCGAACATTCGGTAGAAGATTTCAGCGACCTGCACGCAAAATGTGTGGCTCAGCCTCAAGAATTGACATTTTCCACCTTCTCTTTTGACCAATATACTTTTTATGCATGTTTGTAGCAAAATGGAGAGTTGAGGACCAAAGCCATGCAGAGCCATGCACGGACAAAAGCATTACAACAAACTGTCCAACAGAGACTCGAACTCTCGATCTTCCGATAATGAAACATAACAGTCAGACACCGTAGCCAACTAAGCCATGAGACATATGAAACTCAACTAGTACTCGCCTTGCTGTCTTATTTGACCAAATGTAATAATGTTTACATACCATGCAACAAAGTATTTTTTTACTCATCTAGAATATATTAAAACAGTCGGCTATCTCGGAGCGAAAAATTCAAAAACACCGGCTTGAAATACTATTTATCAGTAAATAACAGGAACTGGCATTGTGGTATCTGCATTTCATTTCATTGAACCGCTTTCAGAGAGGGCAAAGCTAGGGCTCCGGCAATGACAAGCCGTACCGATTAGTTACAGCTAACGAGGTATCGATAGACTAATTTCCGCTCAGTCATTTCATTGCGGACCACACAACTATCAGCAGTCATTTGGCAGGTGTTGTCTTCTCGCCCCTTCCTGCTGGTTGCGTACATAGCTATACATTTCCAGTACGGTCAAGTATTTGCACACACCCGGAGGCGAGTCCACAACTAAATAAAATCACTAAGAGGAGAGTTTTAATATCTGGGCTATCGACATCTCGTTAGCTGTAGTCCGGCCGGACGCCCAGAAAAAAACAATAGAGGTCTCGCCAGAATTCGCGTCTTTCCGGGGCCGGCAGAAATGTGCGTGGGTGAGCGTGCAATCCCAACCTGTTTGCTACTATTTACCTTGACTCAAATTACCTACCTTTCCTTCCGCTTGGAAGCGTTATGCGACAAAAAACTTGATAATATGGAAAAGGAAGGTGGTTGATATGTTGTTGATATGTGGTACTATGTACATGGCATCATTAGTTTGGGCCATCTTGCTCGAGTCTGGCGGCTTGATTGCCTTGCTTACGTTGCTATCCCGTTTTGGGGGATGGGTTCCCCCCGGGCCCCAGGAACGAAGTCCGCGGTCAGTGGATCTGAAGCCTCTTGTCTTTGGAGATAATATTTACAAATGGGAAACGAGCGGAAAACTAAGGGGCCACAAAATTCAAATTCCGACGATCACAAAAGTCCGTGACTTGTCTCCCCAATACTTAGTGACTAGTGAATTATCTACTGGCCTACAAGCAAAATCTTGAACACCTCGTAGGTCTTGAACACACCCTGCACATTGACCTTATTCCCAGTGCCATTCAGCCTCAAGTACCTTCCCGGGGATGCAGCCAACTCAATGCCAACAATTCCCTGGTACTTTCCAGCAGGATCGTCCTTCATGTGAATTTCGAATCGCTCCAAAGAGCGAGCGATGTACTGAGCGTTGACAGTGCCCCCGCCAGAGGCAAGGTTCTGGCCCGCGACTCCAGTCGCATCGAGGCGGAGGAAAACGTTGTTGAAGACGGTGGACTTGTGTGAGACAGTCTCGTCGTCGTTCTCCACCAGAGTCTAGGTTTCGTAGGTGCCGATGAAGGTTTGGGTGTTGACTGTGCCACCGTCAGTGCTGGTGAAGCTAGTGACACCTTGCCCGTCAAGACGGACGTAGTGGTTGGGGGATGCAACGGATTGAATTGCGACTAGAACCATGATCTACGACGAATCTCACGATAGAGAGACGGGTTTGTGGATTGAAGTGTGTAGATGTAGATGTGGGCTGTGAGATGCTTCAGTGTCGGTGAAGAACGAGAAACTTGCAAGCCTTTTTCTACGAAAACTTGGGAATGTTTGTTCAATTGGATGAACGCGTGAATTGCAACTCGCCTTCTCGCCTTCTCGCCGCCCCAGATCTGTCCCGTGCAAGGGGGCCGCAAAGGTTCGCGTAATCTCCTTGAATCAGCACGCCATCCGCGAAGCAGCAATATGGTAGAACGGCTACGTGCCTTCAAGTTCTGATCTTCCACAAGAGAGAAACGCAGCTGAGAGAGAAGGTTACTGCGTACCGCACACCTCTGTATTATTATTATGAGTCAAAGTTAACGCAGTGCTGGAGACCCACCTCTCAATGCGAAGTAGTAAAAGCCCAGCAGGTCTCGTTCGTTCCCGCGACGTCGTTGCAATGATCACTAACACTTCACGATGATCATGTGATTTATTTTCATACCCTCTTCAACACGTAAACCACCAGAGAACTACTCATGAAGACATCCGACACCAAAAAATGTGCCAAGCCATGGTGTAAGCGTACGCTGCCTTCGACCGACTCCCGAAACCACTGTGAAAAGTGTCGAAAACACGACGCAGACAACAAAAGGGCTGAAGGAGCACGGACCAAGGCGCACACAAACAAGGCAGTGAAGACGGGTCAAAAAAGTGTACAGGATAATGATGCCAATACAGAGGACAGACCAGCTGCACGCCCCAGGACTTGCACCTCCAAAAACACGTCAAGAGGTGGGAACGACACAGACCAATGAAGATCGTGAAGATGAGGACGGACTTTTTGCTGAACCAGATGAGAAAGTACGTTAACAGATAACATCACTACTTACAACAGAAAACTGACAAGGAGACGGAGCAGATAACTACCGTGACGAGGACGTGTTCGGCACATTACGGACCCTTTTCAAAGAGAAAGCCGATGTTGCTCTCCGTGGTACCTACCCTATCAAATCAGATCCCAATGTGTCAGACAAAGAGCGAGTTCAGATGGTCACTGGCGAGATTTGGAAACGGACTGGCTATCGATTTATGTGAGTTTTTGTAACAGGACACAAATCTTACATGAAGTAACATGGTTTTCATGTGAAAGACAACAACAACAAAAAAAGACCTTGAAAACAGGGCATCGGACGCACTATTGGTGCAGCCAAGATGAAGCACAGAATAAGAAGCCTAAACCTTCTCAGAAGCCAGATGCGAAACAGCGTGACTACATGGGGATGAAGCGATATAACTTTCAAAGTTAGCGATCAATCACATACCGGAAGTCCTTACATTATTATTAATCTTCAACGCCACTTCAAGCACGTCCATTATGTAGATGCTTCGATGCCCCTAGAAACAATACAGATGATTGAGGAGCATGTTGAATGGCTTACGCCTTCGGCCATGGTTCCAAAGTCAGGTCAGCCTATCCCCAAGTTTTGAGTGTGCAAATACATACCGCATGGAGGGAATTAAGCAAGATAAATTGGCGCCGTGATGACCTTCAGTTACCATCAGCGAAGAAGATGAAATGGATATTTTCGAGATAGAGAACCTACTTGAAGAGGTTGAAATGCTTGCTTGGGGAATGAAGAAGATTGCCAAACCGCTGAAGGGAAATATTGTCGAGGTTGGAATGGACGCAACATGTAAATAAAAGCAACACTGAAAGATTAAACGTCAGCTAGATAATTATAAACGACAGACGACACAAATGCAAAGCACCCCGAGTTATATATATAGCACCATGGGCGAGCAGGACAATGCCGGGTTTCCATTGACTTATTGTCTCTTGTCGACAGCTACAGCAATAGATCATGGGAAAAGGAAGAAAGCCTTTTCAGCGTGGGTAAGATGTTTACGCGATAAACATGGGGTAAACCCCGTGTTTACTCACATCGGCCAAGACATGGACGAGATTGGGGTGCTCAAAGTCTGGGACAACAAAATTAGCCTATGTTGGTGGCAACTCCGACGAGCAGAGCGGACTCGTCTGGCAAAAGCCAAGCTGGCAACCACCTTACAATGTTAAACGCGCCTGTGAAGAGCTCAGCTTTATCGACGCGGAATTCATTCCACCAGGAACAAAGGTTGATTTGGATGATTATGAAGGAGGCATGCCAGACGACAATGAGCTACCGCCTCTTGTCGATCCAGGAGCCCCACTGACAGCACCAGCACCACCGACAGCATCAGCCTCTCCATCTGTACAACTTTGCCAGCAGCTCCGGTGCCCAACCGGAGTCCATTTAGAGATGCCACGAATCCCCTTCGTATCAAGATCCCACGTCCAAACCACATACCGCCTCGTGCGAGAGAAGGCGCAAACAACTGATTTAGCAAATAAAGAGAATTCCGGGGGATCGGAAGCCCTGCCAAGCAACACATCATTAAAGATACATGCCAAGGCGTTCATTCTTCGCCTGCTCCCAAGTCCCAACAACCCAGCCTGGGCCTGAAGCGGCAACTGGGATAAGTAAGGCTTCGGTAGAAGAGAACGGAGAGGTTAGCGAGAATGAAGATGACGGGAAACGAGATCGACATACCTTTTGTCCACCCCTCTGCCGCGTTCCTATTGTCGACATGATGGAAAGACACTACTGTGCCCACCCTATAATCCCGGGTTGCGCGGCACCAAACCCTGGAGCAATCAAACGATGGGCAGTTCAGCAAATTTACAATTTTTGTGTGACGAACGACCTGCCTTAAGTCTGGGCTTACCTATGGGAGAACTGCTATCGAAAGGGGCTATGGGAACTAGGGGCTCGGTCGACATACAGCCACATCCCGATCTTGAAGACGACTATGATCCTTGAGAGCCAGTTAGTTTTCTATTCGTTTTGAATGGCCAGTTAACAAGACTGACCTCCAACTTAGCTGGCGTTGAATAAAGCATGACTTCCTCCCATTTCTGGATGCCTGGATGCGATTTACTGGTCTGTATCCTTGTAACCAAACTGGCGCCGCGCTATTACTCAAAATTGGACAATTTGCTGACGGAAACCGGCCGATACCGCGAGCCGTGCTCCTGGAGAAAAGGCTTCAAGTCTGAGTGGCGAAAACTGAAGAAGAGGGATATTACATTACCGATCAACGATGAATACAGACCCAATACCACCAAGTGGACATGTACATGCGCCGCATTTGTCACCAGCCGCAACACCTCATCCAGAGGACCCAACGTATTCCGGCAATATTCTTTCTCGAGGCACGAAGGTTTCGAGAGGCACCATTTTGGAGGCATCCCAGTCTGAAGGCTCTCTATGAAACTGAGACCGAAGAGGGCAGGGCTGGGAACGGCAACAGAAGAGTCGTCGAAGACTCAGTTGATATTGACGAGGCAGAGCTGGATGGTGGCGATAGCGGTGATGAGGATGAATTTGACGTGGGCAATGCTCTCGAGGCAGCACAGGGAACTGGGTTGACATTTGAAGAGGCGATAAAGGAAGATACTGATCTTCTCGACGAGTTCTTGCAAGGGCTGCGCTATCAGGTTCAGTTTCGTGACCAATGAATATTAATGAATGCTGAACATATTGGAACGAGAGGGAGCTGGGATTTTTCGTCTAGCAAGGGCTTGTCTTCACAAGGAGAAGAAGTTGAAGTCGAGGAGGGGAGGAGAAAAACCGTCAACATGGGAGAAGTCAACAACCAACACCTTGCACAAGGCCCGCTGCAGACTCCGATGTCAACACATGATCGCGTTTTCTTGCGGCGTCCCTATTCACATATACTTCCGACCTTTTTTCTTTCTTAACATGTATTCAGTGATCGTACATTTAAACGCAATAGCTACTACATGTAGTGTACACGCACGAGATGTACCTGAGATAATCCGGCTACACTGTACGTCCGAAACCCGAGGTGTCACGTGGTGTCATAGTGGGGGAGAGCAACTCAGCAAGGACTTAAGGACAGTTGACAAGTCTCCAACGACGAACGTGGCAGCGAAGCCACACTTGAGCCCGTCAAGCGAAAAAAGGAATTAAAAAAAAAGTTGAACATGAAAAATATTATTTTCATGTTTAACGCGGCCTCCGTAGATGGTGGAGACAGGCCTAGTAAGGGTCAATTCCAAAGTTCACTAAGCCTAGCCAGGTCTAGTCACAGGATGGTGTAAACTTCAACTGATCGTTTAGAAGCATTGAACTTGAATGTGGGTTTGATCTTTCGTTCAATCAGCAGACGATTCAAAAGGATAGCCACTTGGTATGAATTATAATGCGCGTACTAGCTAAATATCTTAGTCGTATACTTATTCGTTTGAGAAAAGTCCGGTCCATGACCTCCTTGTCTGGCTGAAGCTTACATAAATAGACTGAGTTTTGGAGACGATATGGGAAACAAGCGAGATCAAAGACTAGCGGGGCACAAAATTCAAATTGTTACGATCACATCAACTTTCGAAAGTACTAAAAGTCCGTGACTTGTCTGCTCGACGATGAATTATCTACTGGCCGACAACCAAAATCTTGAACGACTCGTAGGTCTTGAACACACCCTGCACATTGACCTTATTAGCACTGCCATCCAACCTCAAGTACCTCCCTGGGGATGCAGCCGACTCAATGCCAACAATTCCCTGATAAGTCCCAGCAGCGTCAGCCTGCTTCTGAATTTTGAATCGTTCCAAAGAACGAGCGGTGTACTGAGCGTTGACAGTGCCCCCACCAGAGGCAAGGTTCTGGCCCGCGGTGACTCCAGAGGCATCGAGGCGGAGGAAGACGTTGTCGAAGACGGTGGACTTGAATGAGACAGTCCCGTCGTCGTTCTCTACAAGAGTGTAGGTTTCGTAGGTGCCGATGTAGGTTTGGGTGTTGACTGTGCCACCGCCAGTGCCGGTGAAGCTAGTGACACCTTTCCCGTCGAGACGGACGTAGTGGTTGGGGAACTGAACAGACTGAATGGCGACTTTAACCATGGTCTACGACGAATGTTAGTCCATGGACGATACGGAAAACTATTGAGAAAGCCCACGATGAAGAGATGGGTTTGTGGACGTAGATGTGGATGTGGGCTGTGAGGTGCTTCAGTGGTGGTGAAGTTGAGGAAAGAACGACAAACTTGCAAGGCTCTTTATACGAAAAACTTGCGAGCATTTGTCCAATTGGATGAACGCGTGAATTACTCGCCACCCCAGATCTATCCCATGCGAGGGCGTGGCGAAGGTTCGCACTATCTCCTTGAATAAGCACGCCATCCGCAAGGCAGCAATACGACAGAACGGCTATGTGTCTTCTGATCTTCCATAAAAGAGAAACACGATTGAGAAAGAAGGTTATTGAGGACCGCACACCTCTGTACTATTATTATAATGTGTCAAACCTAGCGCAGTGCTGGAGACTCACCTCTCAATGCAAAGTGGTAAAAGCGCGGCGGGCCCGTTCGTTCCCAGCGTCGTCGTTGCAGGTACAATGATAACTGACGCTGCAACCAAGCTTGACGTTGTCGGATAAGCATCGAAATTTGTTTTTTTTGCACCATGAGCAAATATTGACAAATATAAATAGTCATCTACTTACGGCGTGATGGGAGCGTGTGTGAACTCAAGGACATCTAAACTCCACTCTAAAGCTGTATGGCGTGATATCGTCGCTTGAAGACGGACCTGTAAGATGCTTCCATCTCATCCCAGAACTACGCTACAAGCAGCGAAGATGGCGCTATTCTATCCGCGACTTCGACAACTAATATGGGCGTTATGAGGAATCATAACGCCATTCTATCGTCAGTGAGGTTCGAGTTCAATCAGACAAGGGATTGGAAACTGTCAAACCTTTACATAACTTGGGGCTGCCTAACTTCGGATAATTTGAACCCATGATCGTGCAGGTGAATCCAACATCTGTTGAGAAACGGTAACGAAAGCCGGAATGGAAGAGATATGTCTTCTAAACTAACAAAGCGAAGGGTCATGAGTTTCAAGTAAAGCGGTGAGGCCGCCGTGAGCCCTCCCGTGTCAAGGATCTTAAACCTAGTAAAACGCGAGTAACGCATGTGAGTCAGGCCACTGCCTCTTCATACGCGATAAACCCCATACAATCGCTTTGACTAAGATCTAAACGATGGGGTAGGCATGCCATGCTCAAAAACGAGGGGTCAATTTGGGAATTGACGTCAATTGTTTATGAGTTCAGCGACAAAGTCAGAATTGGGAAGCGAGGTTTATGGAACAAGCAGGTGTATTTATCAGTTTTCAAAAAACATGTGAGTCTTAGCAGACAATGCGAGGACGAGGGTAGTCGTTTCGGACGGTTAACTTTATGAGGACTTTAGAGACCGAACATTCGGTAGAACAGTTCAGCGACCTGCATACGCAAAATGTTTGACTCAGCGTCAAGAATAGACATTTTCCACCATTTCTTTCAATCACGAATATACTTTTGATGTATGTTTGTAACAAGATAGAGAGTTGGGGACCAAGCCACCCAGAGCCATGCACAGCTGTCCCAGGGATACTCCAACTCTCAATCTTCCGATGATTAGAAATAACGGTCGGACGCCGTAACCAACTAAACCATGGGACATGTGAGACAAGCGAAAATTGTGTGACTCATCAGGCGGTTGGAGGCGGGGAAAGAAGAGGTGGAGCAAAGGGAGTAGCTGTGGTGAGCTGGGAAATTTTGGAACTTATAATGGCTGACCACCGATGGCTGTATGAAATGAAAAATACACCCTAACTAGTACTCGTTTTACTGGGCCATTCGACCAAACGTAACAACGATTAGATGGTATATAGAATCAAAAAGATTCTTTGTCGACTACCTCGGAGCGAAAAAAATAATAATCCAAAAACACCGAATTGAAATACAATTCAACCTAAGACATCATTATTATAACTTCTCCAGCATCTCATTCAATATTTGATTTTAATGCACAGAGCCCAATATTTCAAGATAAATTATCAGTAAACTCACCAGCTTCATTTAGATTGTGACCAATAGGCTTAATTTATATGCAACTACCATTAGCGTGTTCATGTTTATTTCTGAATATATTTTAAATTTATCCATTTTACAAATGTGGAGGAAATCATTTTTGCTCATTGGGAAAATCAGCACTTCTCCCCAGTGTATCGCTCGAGTTGCGCAGAAAAAAACATAAACATACCGAAAAAAAAGGCACATGCATGGAGAATATACATACTCAAAGTATTTGTTCTCCTGTTTTTTTTTTTTCACCTGAGTAGTTCATTTGTGTTGACTTCACAGTATAAATCTTTGTTCCAGAAAAAAACTAAAGGAGTAAAACAGCACAGAACAAACATACATACCCATATTTGTCAAATGTTCATACCCTATTTTTTTTTGTGCTAAAAATTGGCTGACTCCACAGGATAAGTGTTCCGTGAATAAATAATGGGTACCATTCCTAAGGAAAAATATGTAAATGACATATATCTCTCTATCCCCATTCCTTGCTTGTTGTAGCGCAAAGGTAAAAGACAAAAAGCAGATTATTTATTTTTTCAACTTGTTTAGTCTGCATTCATTTGCGGCTATGCGTCAGTCTTAATAAACTTTTATGGAGGCAAAAAAAGTTTGCCTCTTACTCAGTCTTGCACCCACACTTCGTAATGTCACGTCCAAAGTTAATCTGGATCTGGATCTGAGTTACGACTACGCAGTCATACTGGCGACACACAAGCCATAGACAACGGCATTACGCCACAATCCTTAATGCGGGGTTTAACAGTGGGAGAAGAGTTTCGTTGGAGCTTCGCGACATTGGTCAGCCAGCATCGTTCATTTCAGGCGATGGGTATCAGTTTCTTGGTGTGTGAGACGTATAATATGGAATGCATGGCTTGGCTTGCATTTTGCATTTATTCCCAGCAATGGATGGTTTGCAGCTATGTTGAACAAATACGTTGCAAATACACAAAGTTAATTATTCTTAAATTATTAATTTTACAGATTAATCCTGCGTTTGGAGCAAATTTCGAGCTCAGACTTGCTTTGGCGTTTCCAATTTGGGTCGCTTGCAACGGTATGGCTCAGTAAAATCGAAAGCAAGTCGAAAGCGACGACTGACTGATTTTGGAACAGCTATTGGCGTATGACATTGATAGGACGTGACTACAATGCCGCACCATTAAACCACCCTAAATCTTTGAGACTCGAGGTGTTATGTGTGGAGAAAATCTATTTCGAGGCTTTCTACAATATGTATGTGCATTAGGTGTACCATGTGCTTGCCTTGCGACACCCTTGAAGGATGTGGGGTTGGTTGCTTCACTCGGTACCTGTTGTACCTTGATTGCCAATTGATTGCCCAAAGTGGTCGAGCGTGACATCTCGGCGAGTCCACAAATACAATTTTAAAAAATTCGTGACTGTGTTATTTAAGAAGGTTTGATTGCTCACACTACTTCGCTGGGACCCGCTCTTACTGCTCCGACATACGAGCGGGTCTCATCAGAAGCTGACTTGATTTCCAAGCTGTCCGTCATTTTACTCGTGAGTTGTCAGCTGTACAATCTTACGGCAGATGAGGATTCGTACGTTCATTCCTTTACCTCAAAGTTGCGTAATTGACATGCTGACCTCAGGCTGATGGCCCGAAGTTCGCAACTCCCAAGCACGAGACAACACTCTTGGCTTGGGTATAAATACAGCCTAAGTTCACTTCAATTCCTAAGCTTTATCCTGAGTGAAGCATCTAGCAGCTAAACGTCTAATACGCTCTAACCCATTAAACCATCTTCCTACCGTGAGCTCTCCCTATGTCTTTCCACATCGTGCATGGACTAACAGTCGTCGTAGATCATGGTTAAAGTCGCCATTCAGTCCGTTCAGTTCCCCAACCACTACGTCCGTCTCGACGGGAAAGGTGTCACTAGCTTCACCGGCACTGGCGGTGGCACAGTCAACACCCAAACCTACATCGGCACCTACGAAACCTACACTCTTGTAGAGAACGACGACGGGACTGTCTCATTCAAGTCCACCGTCTTCGACAACGTCTTCCTCCGCCTCGATGCTTCTGGAGTCACCGCGGGCCAGAACCTTGCCTCTGGTGGGGGCACTGTCAACGCTCAGTACACCGCTCGTTCTTTGGAACGATTCAAAATTCAGAAGCAGGCTGACGCTGCTGGGACTTATCAGGGAATTGTTGGCATTGAGTCGGCTGCATCCCCAGGGAGGTACTTGAGGTTGGATGGCAGTGCTAATAAGGTCAATGTGCAGGGTGTGTTCAAGACCTACGAGTCGTTCAAGATTTTGGATGTCGGCCAGTAGATAATTCACCATCGAGCAGA
Source organism: Laccaria amethystina LaAM-08-1 (assembly GCA_000827195.1). NCBI lineage: Eukaryota > Fungi > Basidiomycota > Agaricomycetes > Agaricales > Hydnangiaceae > Laccaria > Laccaria amethystina. The sequence goes on from KN838961.1 coordinate 15,344, forward strand.
CACATTACGGACTTTTAGTACTTTCGAAAGTTGATGTGATCGTCAGAATTTGAATTTTGTGCCCCGCTAGTCTTTGATCTATCTTTGATCTCGCTCGTTTCCCATATTGTCTCCAAAACTCAGTTTGTTTATGTAAGCTTCAGCCAGACAAGGAGGTCTAGCCCGGAATTTGCTCGAACGAATATACGATCATTATCTGCACTAACTTGATACTTGAATTTTGCGTGTGTCACAGCCAGAATACTACGTTTGTGTGTCTGTTATCCTAATGTCGACCAACATCTATAAGCTTTGTCAGCTCGAGATTCATCAGGAGTCAAAATATGTCAACCTTCGCAATTCTCAATCGTAGAACATGTCCGCTTCTGCCTCAGTTTGCTTCCCACCCTCCTGAGGAAAAAATGTTCTGGATGTACGTAGTCGTCATTACATTGATCAAATTGTTATCTGTCCTCCTATTGCATACACCGACTGTCATAACACCACTTTTCAAGTAAATCCAGGTGGGAAGCCTATACATATCGATGCTGCCCAACAGCGTAAGTAAAACGATCAAGCGATATATTCACGCTCTAATTGGTGACAAAGGAAATTACGTCATAAAATCATTCAATTTGCTTGATTCCTACCTTCTCGAGTTCAATGTCCTTGTCGGTATTCAACCCGATTACGTGTTTCGGGGATGTCAAAGATTCTTCCCTCCCACCACCTTTCTCGAATGCCGGGTGCTCAAAGTCCGACCCGTGTTTTCTGTAGCATGGTAAACAGACAGACAGCGCAATGGAATAGGAATAGTCGTACTCGGGTCCGATGATGGTGATGAAGACGACGAATGCGGCGACGGCACCAATAAATATTCCTTGCACCTGTATCCAGAGGCGTCAATATACAAAGCGCTAATATCCCTAAGTAAAAACACCTACCTTTGCGTAATCCGGAACGGTTACCTTTTTGCCGGCCTTGACGATGGTAGTTGTTAAGTGTTGACCACCAACTAAAATAACATTCCATTATTCAGGTGCTCATCAGGACGGACTTTAATCACTCGCCAGTTTCAATTTGAGCCGAGGCAGCGGAGATCATCTATTTAGACAAAATATTCGATCAGGTAAAAACGTTGAGATTTGTAAAGCTCACATTTCCAAGCTGATATGCGACACCAGGGAAGGTAGCGCGGAATGCGGGCGGTGACATCTCTGCAAGCTGAATCGGAATCTATATTACGCCATAATTAACTGGAGGACCGATGTCTTCAGAGTTTGAGACTTACCACGCCCCACGCGCCCTGGACACCAAATTGAAGGCAGAAAGCGCCTGCTGAAAGCATGACGAAAGTATTTGGCAGAATCCAGAGAGGGATGAATACTTAGTCGATGAATGGAGTGAGATGGCGGTGAAAGCGAGTCATTTATATAAATCACCTCCGGCGAGCAAGACCATCAAACTATGTGACCTCAGTTTCTGCGGCATATAAATAACCCAGGGTGCTTACATCATCGTCAAGCGACGACCGATTCGCTGACTGATTATTCCTGCGGTTATACCACCTCTGTTGATGTGTTATTCGGAAACCGAACAAGGACTTGCAATACGCACGAAATGGAACCCTGGACAGCGACATCCGCATCAGGAGAGTTTGTAAAGTGTAACCGGCGAACTGACCAAGCTTCCGAATATAGTAGCAATTGTTGCATCATGCGGCGTAAAGCCTTTCGTTGTCTCGAGATATGTCGGGTACAAATCCTTGGAGCATGTCTGATTAGACAAGGATGGGATGTGGCGACGAACGAACGAACCTGAGAACCATGAGAGAGGAAGTTGAATCCTTTACAATGAGGTCCGCCGCTCAGAGATAGAAATCATCACAGCCATGAAAGACGGGTACGTACCCGCCATAAGCAAAATGGCATAAATACATAACGCCCAGTGTTGTTTGAGCATTTCCTTAACATCTTTGATGAATGCCTTTGTCTTCTTCGAGGTATCGGTTCCGCCGTAACGCTCGACCTCCCTTGCGCGTAAAACATACTCACTCTCAGGAAGGAGAGCACGAAGGCAGGCTGTGGTAAACGATATACCGCAAGCCGTCCAGAACATGACCCTCCAGCCCTGTTTTGCGTGCGGCACGATAAATAAACTGACCAATGCGGCGATGAGATACCCGCATGCGTAGCCTTGTTGTAAAACACCGCTAGCCATGCCACGAGCTTCGACGGGGAGGTTTTCGAGTGCTGTAGATGCTGCTAATCCCCAAATTCCGCCCATTCCGACACCAAAGAGGGACCGAAGGGCGAGGAATTGCTTGAATGTTTGGACGAATCCCACACAGAGTTCGAGGGAAGAAATGAGAAGGAGGTTGCAAATTAGGGGCCATTTTCTGCCGTAGCGATCTGAAAAAATACCAAACACAACCTTAAAAACTCGTGAGCATCAACGAAAGATAGGAAGGGGTCAAACTGAGACGCACGGCACCTACTGATCGGAATAAGAGCGTGAGGGTGATTGAAGTCGTCTGTGCCAGAGTCATCAGTTGTAATCAAACTTTGCTTGAAACAAAGTACAATGTCATGAGCAGACCTGTTAAACTGGCGTTCGAGTCGGTCAATGCTGAGAGACACGGAGAAAAAGTCGATGGCATCGCATGTCCACGCCAACCACCTAATGATCATATGTAATTTAACCACGATCACGTGGTTGTAAAAAAAATGTACCCAACAAAGAACTGAGCCCACTGAATCCATGTCAAGCCACGTAGAACAGTGAGCAGGTGTGTCTTTTGTATCTGCTCTCTTCGAGGAAGTAGATTTCGTAAGAAGTATGGTGCCATGGCTGACCGTCGTGAACAGGAAGCCTGAAATTTTATAAACAGCCTTTGTGCACATTCTTATCCAAGCTCAATTTCCCGTCCTTCGAATCGGAGAAATGCATTTTGACCCGACTTCTACCGTTACACGTACCAAAGAGGCTGTACATCGTAGGAATACATGAATTCCACAAGCCTCAAACCGCAGTTTAGCCGATCAACTGGTCCAGGTTTTGCGCCATGTGGAGGTAGTGGCGAGAGATTCAATATTATATTATATCCGACCCACACCCACGGGGGCGGTGATACACTTAATATGCGATTTTCCTTGCGATATATCAACGGAACAAAGTGTAAGAATCATTTGAGCGATGGTCTGGAATATATGCTACAAGAATCGGATCACCACGTTCATTACTCAGACGATTGCTCGCATACAATATGGGGGGAAAAAGCTGTTGACGTTCCAACATATTTTGAGAATTCCATTTTATTGGTTCCGCAGAAAATTAGGAAGTTTCGGAAACTGAACTAAAGCAGCATCTATTTCTCAAGACTTTTCGGTAACCTGAAGATTGTATTTATATGTAGTGGAGCTGTTGCAATTCGTCGACAAATGTCCTCGCTATAGCTTTCCGTGGTGAATGGAGATCAGGAGAGAAGAAACAAACGGAAAGCCGTAGTCTATATTTGATGACACAGAGTTATTTTTGGGCTCCATATTCCGCTCCCGAATTCATGAGAACCGAAATAAAATATTTTTATCGATTGATCACTATAGATTGTGGAACTTTCCCCTTTTGACAGCGATGGATAAGAGATTTGTAGTCCATCCCGCATTTTTTGTATCCAGAGCCGAACGATTTAGTGAGCACAAATTAATGGAAGATTTCCGAGGCTCGAGCCTGTATGTTTTTGGTAGAATTTTCGTTATATAGTACTGAAGTTGGATACTATATGTGATTGCTCGCAGGCGTACGAGGCTTTCAATAGAAGACGAACGATGAAAACCTGTTGCTAATGGCGTGAATCGTTGGTGGGGCGTGCCATCGATCCTCTGCGTGGGGAGATTTCTGCGATGACACCAGCAAAAAGCTTCAGAACCCGCTCTTGCTGAGCTTCAAAAGAAATGGATTTACACATACGATGAAAAAGTTTTAAACGTGACTTAGTATCATACATTAGTCAACCAACTTCCAGAACATCTACCTGGGATTCAACACCCAAAACTGGCTTTAAGATCGAGGTAAGCAATCTGCGCGTCAAGTCCAAAGTCGTTATCCTCCGATGAGCCGACAGAGAAACTCCATGCCTGAAGAAACTCACGGCGTACCGAATACCCATCCTAAGCATTCCACATGTTGAAGTCAGACGCAGAGGAAGTACTCAGCAATCCAGGAGGCTGCGGTGGACTGAAACTTTACGGATCGTGAAGTCAAATCTAAATGATAAATAATATGGCTTACCATTAGCTCCTTAAAGGACTGGAGAGTCGACAAAGGTAAGCTAGTTAACTCAATAATGAAACCCTGAAACCCATCCTTCCGCATGAACGATGACCAGAGGGCTTCGCCAACGGTGGATCGTGCTCTTAAACACTGAAAAAGTCATTTTCAGTTGCATATAGATAACGGAAGTGATGCATGAAGGAAACTTGAGTTGGAGAACCTTTCCTGCTACCAGTCCACGGTGAGATCAATGGTGAATGAAATTGAAACCATCAAAAGAGGCGAGGAGTCAGTATTGCTCAAGGACGGTGAGCGGTGCGATGTGGCGGTGCCAAAAAATGAGGCGTCAAGGAGATGAGTCCGACCCTCCGACAATACCGGAACGTCCTCAGGCATTGTCATCATGAGTCAGACCGGTTCCGGCCGGGTCAGATATCCCTTCCCGCAACTTGATATTTGGGGGCGTACTTAAGCAACTTACATCTCTGTAGGTTTCCAACCTTCACTTGCAGAGTCTAAAAAATGGCATCAATTAATATTGCCTCGTTACATTTGAACGATACGAAGGTAAGCTATGTACCTCATCGCATGGGAAGTGATTAACATGATTGACGACGCCGCAGACTGCAACGACCGTCAAGGCGAAGACCAGATCCAAGAAGAAACAAGTCGACTTGAACAACTCAATCCATCCCGACTCAAACATTGATACGACCGTAGAGCCCGAGATCGTGGCCTATTCGCAACAAAGCCGCTTCCACCGCGAAACGTTCGATGCCAGCAATATCGATATTGACATTAAGGGTGTTAACGTCAGCGTCGACGACAAAGAATTGCTCGTAGACGCACATCTTAGGTTGAAACCAGGTGTACGATATGGGATGGTCGGACAGAACGGGGTTGGGAAATCAGGTTCGTTCAGGGTGATCTTCTGGTAGATCTGCATCTGCCTTAACGCATGGTTCTTTTCAAAGTTTTGATGTCTGTCCTTGGGAACAACCTCCTTGTCGGATTGCCTCAGAACGTCCGTATACTCCATATCGCCCAACTTGAAGAAATCACGGCTGGTCGAACCATCTTGCAAGAAATTCTCAGCGCAAACACGGATCGTAGGCGGATCATTGAAGAATCTAGGGGTAGGTCCACCAAATTTCGCATGGCTTGACTCATCAATATCTGGTTAGCCTTGCAGGGATTCTCCTCCAAATCTGCCTCCAACTCTTCACTGAACGTGATTATTCACGGTCTCCTCGTTTCTCGTGCCCAAACGGCTCTTGATCTCTCCCACAAGATCGCTACCAAAAGATCGGGCCAGAGAGGACACACCGCTCGTCAGGCGCTCTTAGCCGCCGAAAATGAATTAGCTACCATTCAAGCCCAAGATCCACAAATCTACGTTACCAGCCAAATGGTTCACGACATCATGACAGAAGTATTTGGAGCGTATGAGGCACTGGATGTAGAGGCCGACGAGGCGCGTGCCAAGACAATTCTCCGTGGGGTGGGTTTCGGCGATGATGAGTTGAACAAGGAAGGCAAGCAAATTAGCAGGCTGAGCGGTGGGTGGAGGATGCGCGTTATGTTGGGTAAAGCCTTGTACGTCAAGCCTGATATTCTGTTATTGGACGAACCAAGTAGGTCTGAGAGTTTTTTGTGTTTTGGCATATGTAACATCTGCCCACTCTTAGCCAACCACTTGGACCTGCCTGCAATTGTTTGGCTGGAATCATATCTGACTAACGAAACGGAGGGTCAGACAGTCGTAGTCGTATCCCACGACCGGAATTTCCTCGACTCCGTCACAGATGAAACCATCATATTTCGGGATAAGAAGTTGACCTATCATCCTGGAAACTATGAAGACTGGGAGAAAAACACTGAGGAGCAAAAGAAGCGCAAAGCGCGCCTCAAGGAGGTAACGTTCCTTACGCACAACTCTCTGGCCAGCTACTCAATAGACGCCAGCTGGAACAAAAAAGACGCAAGAAAATCAAGGAGAGCATCCAGAAGAGCCTTCAGATCGCCAAATCTACGGGGGACGATAAACGCCATGGGCTTGTCAGCTCTAGGAAAAGAGTTCTCGAACGAATGGGAATGGACCGTCTTGAAGATGGAAAGCGGTACAAAGAATCATATCATGGCTTCCGAGAGGCTATCGTCGTTGACCAGGGAATTAAAACTGCTTCCATACGGTTGCCTCCCCCTGAACCGTTCAATTTCCCGGGCAGCTCGTTCCTCCAGCTCTCCGAAGTATCATTCCGATACAATCCCAAACCCTCCGCTCCGGTTGTCATCAATAGCGTCTCTCTTGACGTTGGCCCACATGCTCGAATCGGGTTGCTAGGGCCTAACGGATGTGGAAAATCAACCCTTATGAACCTCCTCGCCGGAGAACTCAAGCCTAGCCTTGGAGAGGTGAAGAAACACCACCGCCTCCGAATCGGATACTTTTCACAGCACACAGTCGATCAGCTTGACCTTTCAGTTTCTGCGTTGCAGCATCTCAAAAAGACTTATCCGGATGTTGTGATCTCTGAAGGCGAAGCTCGATCTCATTTTGGGTCGTGTGGGATCAGCGGAGACCCTGTCACACGCCCAATTCGAACGCTCAGCGGAGGACAACGAAATCGTGTCGCACTTGCCCTGGTCACCTTCCATCGGCCTCACGTTCTTCTTCTTGACGAAATAACGAATCATCTGGATATGGGCACCGTTGAATCGCTCGTGGAATCGCTTTGTGAATTTGAAGGAGCTTTCGTGGTGGTCAGTCACGACGTTTGGTTTTTGAAGCAGGTCATTGAAGGTGGTGATGATGATGGTGACGGTGACGGTGAAAGCGATGGGGAGAGAGAGAAGGGTGTGTTATACACGGTTACGAAGAAGGGAGAGTTGAAGGTATGGGAGAAAGGATTGGATGCGTATGTGGAAAAGATTCAGAGGTTGTCGGCAAAAGGGTTACAAGCCCGAATGGTAAAGTAACATCTACAGCTTTTCGTACATTGGAATGTATGTATCCTTAGGCTAACTCCAGATTGCCGCGAACGTCGAACTTGTCAGCGACGAGATGAATTTGGCAAGAATTTGGTGATTCTCTTTACCACAAAGGATTTGTCCATATCAATCAGCAGCGGTAATATAGGTCGGCGTACCATGAGCCATGGTTAAATTATTTCAACAACACGATCTCGATGCCGAAGTGAAAGAATTGCGAGAGAAGGTGCATCATACACGTGATCGATAGCCTTGCTTGCTCCTGCTTGTCTTTCGCGAGTATATAAATAGTGATAAGAGTGGGTGATTCTGTCACTACGTGTTACCCCATGTCTGTTTTTAAAAATAGACGTCTTTTCATCCTATCATACATCCCATCCGGCGTCCAGATCTGGGACTGTACAGACCTAAGCACCGTCATCGAAGTTCTTCACCTCAACTTTTCAGGCGCCCAGTGGAAGGGGTTGGAGTTGCAAATTTCATGCATTGAGGGTGTTGTATGCCGCTTTGCTTTCATCGGGTGTCAATAGGTCGGATTCTGTTAGGGATAAGTCCCATTCTTTCCAGAAGGACAGACCATTTCTTGGGATTGGTCTTCGTACCTTTTATGAGATCAAGTGAGTAGCTTGCAGTCTGGCTGTTATTCCGAGGGACGGGCATCTTATCAAAGTGTTTCAGCTACGCCCGGCTCCTGCGGTTCTTTTTGGTACTGGGAAAAGGCTACTTCGCTTCATGATAACGCGGCGTCGCAGCCGGGTTCAGGTTTGAAGCGGAGCAGGTCTATGTGGCACTTGTATGATTTGCGTCGTGGCAGGACGTCGGCGGTGGTTGACAGTGTGGATTGGGCTTAGGATGGGCGGTGGTTGGCGATTGGGACGTGGAATAGGACGGTGCATGTCTTCCCTGTGGATGTCAAGAGTCATTTGGAAGGGAGGGTGAGGAATGTACTCGCTGGAGCCACTGTGAGTCTCCCTTCCTTTTGGTAAAACAGCTAGGCTTAGAACGCTTCGTTCCCTCTAGATACCAGTCGGAATGGGGGTAACCCCTTTGGTCCGCCTGCGTGGTGTCAAGTCGCAGCGGGTATCACCTCCGTCAGCTTTGGAGTACCATCAGTCATCAATTGCCCCTCTGACCTTTATCTTTCTCAACCCTTCCGACGTCAGGATTCATCCAAATATACTCCCCTCGTTGCCCACAGTTGTTGACCCTACATTATCTTCTCCCCTTCCCCTCGCTGCGCCCAAGATTGCTCACGAGACTACCAAGATGTTCTCCTGTTCGATTCTGCGGATGGGGTGCTCTCCATTCGGACATTCACAGTCGAACACCATCCAAAGAAACCAAGTTTGCCTTCTACCATCGTCTAGGCGTCCTTTTCTGCCGCCACGAGCATTTCGTTCCCTGGGATGGGTGCCGCGGGGAGGTTGAGTGTATCGCCTTCGAGCGCAGGCACCTCTGCTTTAACTAGGCTTTCTGCGTTGACGAAGATGATGGATACGCCTGAGCTGGAGCTGTCAGCCAAGGAAAGGGTCGTGGCTACGTGAAATTTGCAACGTTGTAAGGATTGGGGTGAAATCAAGAGGCGTTTCTGTTCCCATGGCGTGGACGAGGGCAGCCGATGAGTTCCGCGTGCAACTGCCTATCTCAGACTGAGATATCAACCTTTTCAAAGTCCCAGCGCGTTCCCCCGCGGTCCCTATACCTCTCCCACCAATTTTCTTTCCACATCTTGGGAGAAGACTCCCATGCCCTCCTTCGACGATACCAGTTTGACATGAGTGGTCACAAGATTGAGGTCCGCAAGGAAGTCGAGGTTAACACTTTCTCTTCTACCATCACGGAAGGCGGTGCCGGAGAATCGTTCGTAGAAGGCAGTTTCTCCTCTGCACCCCGTCACATTCGCAGTTTTTCAACGTCCTGCGACGAACCTCTTGCCTCTGCTCTCACAGCCGGCTTCAACCACTCTCCTCAATCTAACCAGGCCATCATACCCATGTTTCCGAACGGCACCCCAGGCCCAAAACCCGAGTCGTTCAAGAGCTCAATTCCCATTCGAACGATGGCGGGATTCGGGGATGGGATGAGTGAAGGCTTTGGCAGGATCAGGAGGGAGATCCAGCATAAAGCCAAATCTCCGTTGCTGGCGCCTAGAAGCGATGGCAGCGTTCCTTTGGAGTTTGACGACTTTTTGGGAGGTGGAGTTAAGCGCCAGTACCGCTTCCAAAGCCACGTGAAGGTTCAAGTGCATCGCGGGGGACGTCCAGAGACGATGGAGTGAGCGTGGATTCGTTGCTCTCCGCCTCTAGTGCGAGTCAATATCGATAATGACGTCGTTGGAACCGTTGATGAGGACACCTGGAGGGGGTCGGATTACGAACACAATATGGCGATCGAAGAGGCGGAACGATACCGAGGACGATAAATCACATTATCCGAAACATGTTCCGTAAATTTTGAAACCCTAATTATAAGTTGGGCTGGAAGAAGACCACCAAGGTCGCCTGCGCTGTTTCAAGCTGTCTCCCAATCCATCCGTTGGAATAGGGGATTCCCCCTCCAGAGCGTGGTCACGTGCACAGTAGATCCACGCATCACATGTCGTACATACAGGCTCCATTCCATCATCTACCCAGCTAGCTATACGCTGTGGAAGCACCTCGCACCGTTCCACCTGGTGATGAGAGTGGTTTTCGGGCTTTAACACACCAGCAGCTCACTCTCTGCTTCTTTCTCAGCCCTGGTCTCATTCCTACTGTTTCTGCTGCCACATCGTCAACGTCATCGTGTCCTGCGTCGTTCCCCGTCATACGTCATACGTCCTACCGTCTCGCCGACTTCGTTTCCA
>KN838962.1:0-25351 GCA_000827195.1 Laccaria amethystina LaAM-08-1
AGATTCATTGCAAAATATATTTTGAATTGGTGATGTGGAGGGTACAAGCTCAATGTCTCAAGATATTGGCCCTGTGACACCGTCACAGGGCATGTTACTGGTCGTCACACCTACTATTACTAAGGATTGTCCAACTCCATTTAAAGTAAAAATGATAAACTGACGTTTTATGGTCTGCTAGTAGAAAAATGGCTCCAATCGCGCCATCTTGTAATCGAAATTATTCAAGCCATTTAAGAGCTTCCAACGCTTAGGTGGTCTCGCGATTTAGACACTCGCCAATCACTACGCTTTCATTTAGGCGGCGTGCCCCAAAAGTTGGCCTTATTAATAACTCGCGCCAATACTTTGCGTCTAATTTTCTACGAAGTTCCCTTTAATTTTTCTACATGGCATTAGCCAGCCTAACGTTTCAATAGTTCGTTGTAGCATGATTTTAAGCGCTGGCGACTTTGCGGGGTGCCCAAAAATTCTTTCATGAGGTATTCTTTGATACTAATCTTGCTGGAATTATTCGTATATGAGATCTATTATTACACCCACCCGATTATGGTTGATAGTACGATATCCCGATCCCCGCGCAGAACTAGTCAAAATGCGTATCTAGCGAAAGACCCACATATCGGCGCACCTTGGCCGCTCAACAAACTATTATTTATCATGCGGGGTTTTTTAAGCGATAGCCGAACTACTACCCCATCAACCCTTCTCATCTCTCATCGGCCGAGAGCGCTGCAGAACCATTGTCTCCATCCATAGTTCACCAAAAATAATAGCCGAGCGTGTGTAAGTATGCAAGTAGGTCATCACAAGATAACACTGAACACCAGCAACCTTTGTGCTTACCCAAAAGAATAGCCGAGCGCGTGTAAAGAGGTTTTGCAAGACCCCTATCCTAGGGACACTGATGTATAAGGCAAGGTCATATGGCGGAATGACAGCATGTCGATAAGGCAAGGCCAGAAAACAGACTGATGCAAGGAACTGCCCACGAGGCACGAGATCGTTAAATACGCGTTCCGCCGTTCTCACACCTAGCCTTTACCTTGATCTTATCGCCTCTCCTCTGGCGCGCTACTGACAACAATGGATTTATTGTAGATGAGCGCGATTGGCTTGAGTTAAGCGACGCTTAGATACAATGACGTGGGTAGGTTCCATTTCAAGAATCGGCGATGTGCTTATAACGCCCGTGCTTTGCATTCTTCAAGTCCCTTCATGGCCGTTCATTCCTTGTATAGGCCATGCTTTTTATGCCAGCGCTCTATAGAATCTGGTCCATAATTGTCATAGACCTCCTTCTTTCCCTCAGGAAGACGGACACATTCGGGCTTCGAATCCAACTTGACGCAAACCTGGGTCGGCGGGTCAGGGTAGTCGCGGGGATGTAAATATGTGATTTCTTACCATAGTGTCGGGGACTTCCAATTCAGGTGAATCGATCGCTGAAGCGAACGGGTGAATTAATTCCGGCCTAGAAATGCACGTACACCATGTAAGGATTCATCAAAGCGCGAATGAAGTGCCAAACAACGGTTATTTATCGTACCAAGTCTCGTCGTACAACCAAAGCATGGTCGAGCATTTAGAACAGAAGTTCCGTTCCGATGAAGCGATATATTGTCCCTTTGTGTCACGATTCATGATCGCCTTGTACACGCTGGAAAGTTGTTCATGGGAGACCAACCAACACGACAACAAAACCGAGATTGTACCGAATATTTTCCTTGCCTTCGATTTGGAGGGTACTGCTGTGCCCACCGAGATTTATAGATCCTCCAACTCCGCCGACCTTACGACAGATCGAGCAGACGCAAAGCTACGCGAATTGGTGTAGAAATCAGAAGGCTTCACGGAGTCCTCAAGCCCGAGAAATACCTGATATGGGACCGGTGTACTCGACTGGACGGAGAACTTTACGGAGCCGCAGTGGCAGCTACCCTTGAGCTCGACTGGCATTGTCTTGGTTAAAAATGTGTTGCAGAAGCGGAAGCTTGCGGTTGTAATGATGTCATTGTGGAAAGTAGAGCTGACCGTCCGCCGACCCAAGGTACATAAAGCGCTGTTCATATTTAGATCGTAATATTGGAAAAAATTGTAGGATTATAGCACTTACAAGTCTATTCACCAGCAGGCAATTTGGAGGATGGGATGATGGGTCCGTGCGTTATGGGCGCGGTTTGAAATATGTCGGTGATAGCGGCTAACGCCGTAAGCGTATATAAACCTTATTTTGAGAAATTTTCAACTTCACGAAGAATGCCACGCTGGTCGTTGCGATGATTTCTACCGTCGACACAGTGCCTTTGACTCGCAGAGTCTTTCCTCTTCAAGAGCGACACCAGAGCTAGGAAATGTCTCGGTTCATATACCCATGTCGGGGCATGTCGATTTTATGCTGGGATAGCCATTTTCGTGTATGGATTCGGTTGTACTTGTAAATAGAGGTGAGCCCGCTCTATCAATTAATCTGTTTCTCCCCCCCATCTTCGTTACCAATGATTTCTAAACTTGAAAACTGATTTTAATGAGTCCAACTCACCTTCGGGTGAGACTGACGACCTTTTTATGCTGAGACCTTTGCTTGCCTCCTTCATTTCTGTCTGTTATCATTACTGACATTCACCTTCGCTAGGTAAAGATTTATTTTGCCCTTCTATCTTACGACCAACTCGCCACTTGGGATGTATATATATTTTGAACAACTTGTATTCAAAGCTTCGTGATCACATCGAAGGGAATGCATTACAAGTCATCAATTGGTTGTCATAAGCGCCTCTGCAAGTTCTAAGAGAGACTGTCTATGTAAAGAACTGTCTAGAAAAGGAACGGGCATAGGAATACATGGGTGGTACCTGGCAACAAGCTATTGATACACTGAAGTTTCATAGATAATATTGAGGATAAGGTGAAACTCCCAGTCTGATATGCGCCTAATCAACGAAGGAACGGGGAATGTGGCTGGATGGAAAGGCTGGCCTTGTGAATGGCGCCTGATCAACAGTACCAGCCGGTGGTAAGACTTGGGAGCCATTTCGAAGGCACAGTTTGATATGGTCGAGCCAGCCCTTCAACAAATCGTACCTATTACCCGCCTCACCTTCCAAAGGACCCGTCTGCAGCGTCGAATCCTGCATACCCAGCAAGGAGAAATGCGCAAGCCAATACAAGGGCAGCACGTCACAAACGAACGGAGTTTCCAGCCCATTTTTCTCAAAACGATTCACTTCTGGTCCGCCGACCCACAGTCGCAGCCAGTTGTAAAGCTGATACTGACTCGAAAGGGTGGTTGGTGTTGTATGAGAAGCGACACCGATGAAGGGGTCTTGGCTCGGATATAAAAATATATCGCGAAGGATAGTGTATATGAGAATGAAGTGGGAAAAGGGATTGAGCGGTGGGGATGGCACCGAAGAACCGACTCTGTTGAGCGTAACAAAGGCAGCCTGCGCAGATACGCCGGATAGTCGTATTTGCCCAGTTCCATAGGGCGAGGGCGTTTGTAGAGCCTGGAACCATTCATTGACGCTTCCGGCGTTCCACAGCGTATCATCGCATGGTAGATTCATTTCGAATTCGGACGGATGGAATGAGGGTGTAGAGGAAAAATTGATACAGTTGGAACAATCCTGCACGTATGCGAGAAATATCGCACTGAAATTGTTTTTGAGATATTTTCCGAGGAGCGATCAGAAGACTCACCGCTTGAGAGTTTCATAGCGCGCCCAATCCGCCCAACTCCCATCCAAATTATATGAGCTAGTCAAGTCTGGAGGCGTCCAGGAGCTCAAAAGCCGAACTAAACCCGTCCTCCTGATCATCTATGAATCCAGCGCTATAAATGCACAGCCCTTCACGAATTTAGGACACGCTCACCAGAACCAGAATCCCGTGATACATCTTCGTGGAAGGACTCTGATGAGACTGCAGCCTCAGCAAACCTATCGACTGTAATAAAACGGCCGTCAAAATCAGGAAAACTTGGTCCTTGAGGCTACAGTCAGGCTTCGACTAAGACTTGTGAGTATCGATTTCATCGGATCAGGTCCGAAGGGCTTACGAATTCCAGGATAAGTGCCTCTTGGGAAACGACCAATGTCTGGTCAACGAAATCCGACGCTGAAAAGCCCTTCACAAATAGAGCGCCACATGCTTGCATTGCGCGTATCAGAATCGCCGGCTTGCCCTCCATCCTCCACGTTGCATGGTGGATAATCGGAATTTGTGCACAAAAGGCTGAAAAGAACATATAGACTAATTTTGTTATAATCATGTCCCGTTTTTTAGAAATCATAAGGTCGACTCACGATATTGGCTTAAGTCCTCGGTGGGAACTTCGTCGCCATGCAGTAGTCCCGAGGAATCATAGGGTGCTATGGGCATGGACGTGGTAAAGTGATGTCCTGATACGAAATCGCTTGAAATGGGCAGTTCCAGGGCCGAAAGATCGTGGACCATTCCCCCAGGCTTCCCCAGTGGGTAATTGTAGGCTGGCGAAAGGTGGTCTTCATTACCATACGGAGACCGCGTATCTCTGCCCTCGATCCATCTTTCATAGTCTCTATGGATTCCCAACTCTGGCGAACAGGACGAAATACCGTCATCGATAAGGGGAGCATCAAATGCATCTTTTGAAAAGAACTGCAATTGCGGATCGAGTTCCAAGGCTTGGAAATCCAGGTCGAAGGCACTCGCTATGCTGACGGGGGCGTCGAAGAGATCTGACGGCGAAGAGGAGCACGAGGAAGATGACGAGGATTGAGAGCATTCCAAAAGTCCGAGTCCTGAAGAAGTGGTATCGAGCTGGGTCGTCGACAGAGAGGGGTTAAATAACAGAGTTGGAGATGAGCTGTCGGCGCTCAGTGGATAGAGAGTTGAGTATGGGAGAGATGCCGAAGAACTCTGGAATATCGTGTTGTTCTCATCAACTGGGGGCTCTGCAATCGCGGTGTATAAGAGAGGCTTCTTGGAAGCGAGCCTTTTATTTCTAGATGTTTCGGGGTCGTTTATAAAAATGCATTCACGTCCGCGGGAAGAGCATTTGGAACAAGGATATTGTAAGTTGCATTTCACTTTAGACTCGGCACATGCCTTAGAATGCGTTCGGTTTCAGGGGAGAAAGTCTATAACAGGACTCGCGACGTACTTGGCACGATTTGCGCCGCGATTTGTTCATATTTCTGCTGATATCAATGAGAGACAATTTGGGCCATCCTGATGACACACGCACGAATCACCGCAGGTGCGTTTATGTCGAGTGAGAAGGTCGCTCCTCGTGAATTCCGCATGACAGACCTAGTGACATTTGTACGACTGAAGGTTAGAAAGAAGTTCGAATATGCGTACGTTGCACCTGTGTGACCGCTCGTTGGTATCTGCACCGAGTCGGTAAGAAGTTTGGTAAAAATATCCAGGGAATGCTCACGTGAACGGAGATGTCGATTTAAATGGGTAGTTCTTGTAAATTTGGCAGGACAGAGCGAACAATACTTCGTCTGGGGGAGAGAAGGCATGTTCCCTCAACCGGTTTAACGTTAGATCTCGTTTTGAACAAATCTCAGATAGCATACCTCTATGGTTCCGCATTCGACTCACTTCCCCATTGGCCTTGAAATCGATGGAGGCCTTCATCAGAGCTTCAATGCCAGTGAGGTATGTGGCCGTCGTGAACGAATGAAGAAAACCTTCCCAATGAATGCGGAGTTGAGGTATATAAACACTCGTCTCAGGTTCGTTCCAGGTACTTGGGTTCGAGAAGCGGCCATCGCTAGATCTCTTAAGGGAGACTTAGCCGATGCGCAGAATCTGCATGAACCCTTGAATGAAGATGAGTCAAGTGCCAGAATTCACCGTTCCCGGGCCTTGCGGATTCCTAGTAGATCTCGGCAATCGTGCTCTGACATGGGTTTATTAGTTACGACACGAAACGCGTGGTACTTGTTCCTTGACATCCGAACACTTCGAGCCGTCGGCTAACTGCTACTGATCGTAGTTCGAACGCCCGTTTTCTGACGCTGTATTACCACCGCTCTGATTGGCGGATAACTGAGTAATGGAAATCCTGTCAAAAATAAGTCAGCTGGCACAACTGCTCGATTTGGGGGATTTTTTGGACCCACTTTGTGAGTGACATCGTTGAATTTCCAAGGACATTGAAGCAGCGTTAGTCGTTGGTGACGAAGATTTAAAAAACACCGGCAAACTCCGAGATAAATTACTGTTGAAGAATTTACCGATTTCCTTTCTTCTCAAGACTGATTCTTAATTACATAAACTATGGAAAAAATACGGGTATTGTAATTTTCTCGGCTTTGTAGCAAAAAAAAAAACCCAACATTGGCAGTCCATCCAGATCTTATTTCCGCCAGCCCTACTGGCTCGCTTCTCAATAGAGGGGTCAGGCAATCCAGACGCGACATCGGCTTTCAAAAAAATTCCGCTATAAGATCAGGGTGAAGCTATCGCTTAAATTAAATCCGGGCGCTGCACCTGTCAACGGGATATTTAGTGGATCCTACTATTATTTAGTTCTACGAACTGGGGACTTGGATGGTAGGCTATCAATATCTTGACCTACTAGACATGTATATACAACAAGGGTTGCGTCTAATTTCACTTTTAAGGCATTAAGAGCAACCCTCTAAATTCTGATCCGGTGCCCTGCTGAACCCGCATGCCCGTCATGTCAGCTCGCCCAGGGAAAGACCAACATTGTGACCACGCGGTATAAAGTCATATAATTATTAGGTCCCAATGATTGCAGACCGAGTTGCCCCAGGCGGTTAAACGTTTGTTGATAATCAGATACTTTTAGCCCACTGGCAGTCGGGTTTCAAATTTCGGGGTTTTAGGCATCGTGTAACCCCTCTACGTGTATTCAATCGACTGACGAGTGTCTGCCATGATTGCGTGATTCTGCCAGTGGGTTACACCAGGTTATGCATCTCATTTTAAGCGAAGTTGGAACACTGACAGATCTTCAAGCTAATAGTTTACTAGTATTCACACTGATCACATATTGTCCGCATTCTTCGCATTTCAATAAAATTTCCAGCAAGGCTCGAGTTGGTCCAAATTTTAGTTAAAAGAAAAAATATGTCTACTGTGGCCAGAATTTATTTGAATTTAAATACTCATGGTACCTGTCCTTGGGTGAAGCTCAAGACTTACTCAAAATTTAATCTCAGCTCGGAAGTAGTCCAAATGCAGTTCAAAATTTACGTAGCCAAAAAGATATATAAAAATACATGGAATGGGATTATTAAACCAAATTTCCAAGTGTTCCGGTTTCATTCTCCCTCCGATGGGTAAGAGTCAGTTCGGCAACCATAATACGAAATGTATTATGATTATTGATGGCATTTGTATTATTCCCACACGTCCTAAAATAGTATACCGTGACTCGTGAGATAGATGCGTGACTGATTATCGCATCCAGCCTTGCCGCTCAATAATTACACCTTTCCATGCCCACTAACAGGTTAAAACTACGGAGAGAACAGCTGATAATAGCAGCAGCATACCTTGACGAAGCAGAGCTGCCTTAAGAAAGGCCTGCCATGTGTGCTGCGTGTAGACGAGAGCCGAGCAAGAGATCCAGCAGTGCGCGTGTTTCTGCAGCATGTAGATGAGAGCCGAGCAGGAGATGCAGCGTGTAGATGAGAGGCGACCAGGAGATCAGTGATAATCAGCAGTGACCAAGATGTGACGGTGGGTGACGATATACCATTAATTTCTAGGAGTTGTGGGAATAATATGACTGCCATCAATAATCATAATACGTTCGTATTATGGTTGCCGAACTGACTCTAAGAGTTTGAGTCAGGTGATCACACCGTTTAGTCAGGTTCTTACTAAACAACGGCAAACTCAAGCATTGTCAAGTTAACCACACTAGGCCTCGCCCACGCCTTACACACTGCCCGATTTTCTCGAAGCCCGAGGCCACAAGCTTGCTTTCTGTCTATGACGACACTTTCTTGAAGCGACAACTCATCACTGCCTGTCTTGACTGGCTTCTGAAGAATTGCAACAATTTTAACTTTGATAACTTTGTCTGGCCGCACCTCGGAATTTGTTTCACTTTCTCAGTGGTTGAAGAGTCTCAGGTATGGCGTTACCCTATGGATTGGATCTATCTCCGGTTTCTATGACTCGGCCAAGACGCGCCTCCCACTTAGCTTCAAAAAGCAGAAAAATTCTCTATCATGTGGTCGTTCCTTGCTTGCAGTTCTTTAAAAGCGAGCCCTTCCTACGTCTGACATTATGATTCAGCACTCAAGATGGTTGCCTCAAGAATCTCTTTGGACATACCTGTCTTCGCTGGTCAAGGATCCACGTCGTCAATTTTCACTCAACCGCGTGAGCGCAATGCCAGCTCGCCTTCTGGAGACGTTTTTCTCTCGGCATGCCACATGGCATTTTACGCAGAGCTCGCTTCTCTATCGTCTAACGATTTTGAATTAACTGGCATCGACATGTCAGATTTTGTATCAAAGGATTCGCTTTTGACGACTCCTGTACGACCTCAATACCTCCACAATCCTGTGATTTCTGGATCGACGATATTCCTCGTTCAATCTCTCCGTTACCTTGCTTATATGGATCCCTTCGACCTCCCATGTGCCTCTCTTCGTCCGTTTACAGATGTATGGAAGTGCAACACTGATCACGGTATTGGATTGCTGGGATTCTCTTCTGGTATCATCACGGCCTGCATCGCCAGCACCTCGCCAACGAGGATTTCTTTTCTCTCTCAAGCAGTTGAGGCATACCGCTTGGTTTTATGGATCGGAATCCGTTCACATTTTTATCGCCAACAAGCGCTTCTGCGTGCTTCCCTTGATCCCAATACGGACTTGCCGTGGAGTTTAGTATTTTTCGGCATTGGCAAGCACGGCGCGCAGGAAGCTCTGGACACTTTCAATCAAGTAAGCTGTTTAACTTCTACATCGCCTATCTCTGTTCACGAGGAGGTCAGGATCTTGGATCAGACTGCCTTTACATAACTGCTGTGGTCGAAGAAACCTGCGTCACCATATCTGGCCGTCCAGATCATCTGGCACGCTTCTCAACTGAGCTTCTGAATAATCTTGGGCCTGGGATTGCTGTCCACGCCACCACGCTTGATACGCTCTATCACTCTCCCGTCCACACTGACAATTTGCGCGCGCAAGTCCTTTCTGACGTAGCGTCCAGGAATATTTCGTTCCCCAAACTCTCGGACATCATAATTCCAATAAGATCTACCTTCACTGGCGAACTCATATCTGAGGCTGCTCCAGATATGTCGCTCATTGAGTTGGTTCTGGATATGGTACTCACTCAACCCGTTTATTGGAATATACTAGTCCAGAAGCTCTCTGCGATCATTCCCACACGTGCGTCTGCGCGATTGATCAACATGGGTCCTGGAAATGGCCTCGCCCGGAGTCTCAAGCGGGCTATTCCTGGCCTCTTTGATTGCACAGTAGTACACGTCGCAGCACCCGAATCCGCGGGGGTTAAGCAAGAACCCATTGCGATAATTGGAATGGCTGTAAATATGCCAGGGGCTTCAAATACTTCCCAGTTATGGGAACTACTCGAAAAGGGCCTCAACACCGTATCCGAGGTACTCAGCTTCCTTGAGTCTTAAGGCGCATCTGACTTCTATTTTGTTCAGATTCCCGAACATCGCTTTAAAGTTTCTGACTACATAAACGGTTATTATCCAGGCCGGAAAATTAAGGCACACACCGGTAACTTTTTACAAGGAGTTGACGAGTTTGATCATAAGTCAGTTGGACACAAAGGTTTTTTAGGCTGAGGCCGCTTCGATTCACGATCTTCTCTTAGGTTCTTCAAAATTAGCCCACGCGAAGCAACGAAAATGGATCCTCAGCAACGAATTTTGCTTCACGTTGCTTACGAAGCACTCGAGGATTCCGGCTATGTTCCATATTCTTCACCTTGCTTTGACCCTCGGACTTTTGGATGCTACGTTGGCTCCGCAACGCATGATTATCTTCACAATTTGCGCGATGACATTGATGTATATTATAGCACAGGTATACTTGTTGGATATGTTCTACTCCCTCAAGTGGGATATTTCTAACTCTGCGACAGGTACACTCAAGGCCTTTTTAAGTGGTCGTTTGTCATACGCGATGCGACTCAGCGGCCCTTCGGTAGTTGTTGACACTGCTTGCTCGTCATCGACCGTTGCTCTGTATCAAGCTGCACGGGCGCTCATGAACCTGGACTGCAGAGCTGCGATGGTTGGAGGGATAAATGTTATTTCAGCCCCGGATGTACCTCAATGCGCCGCTCACATGTGAGAGTATCTACTAACGCCATTTTGCGCAGATGTTCCTAGGATTGGACAAGGGTCATTTCTTGAGCCCCGGTGGCCAATGCAGATCATTTGATGCCTCCGCCGACGGTTACGCTCGAGGCGAAGGCTGTGGAGTCTTCATTCTGAAACGTCTCTCCGACGCCGTTGCTGAGAACGATAAAATTCTAGGCGTCATTAGAGGAGTGGAAGTAAATCAAAGCGGCTTAGCCCAATCCATCACCCATCCTCATGCTCCTACGCAATCAGCCCTACTTGAACAAATCATATCCAAGTCTGGCATCGACGTGAATCGCATCAATGTCGTAGAAGCGCATGGAACAGGTACGCAAGCTGGAGACGCCCACGAACTGGAGAGCATCCGGACGGTTTTCTCAGGACATCGCTCACCCAGTAACCCTTTACATATCTCGTCGATCAAGGCGAACATTGGTCACCTCGAAGCCGCTTCTGGTTGCGCGGGTCTCGCAAAGCTCATGCTCATGCTTCAGCATAAAATAATCCCAAGACAGATCTCGCTTCAAAACGTTAACTCGCGTGTCGCCCAGTTATCTGCCGACTACACACTCATCCCGAGTACCAACGTACCCTGGATCTCAACGCAAGAAGATGCCCCTCGAGCGGCCATTTTGAGCAACTTCGGTGCCGCTGGGTCTAACGTTGCTGTACTTGTTGAAGAGTATATCCTTCCAAAGAAGGACTTATCAACCAGACGATCCTCCTTCGTTTTCGGGATATCAGCGAAAAGCGATATAGCCTTGCAAAAATTGCGCGCTCAGCTTGTATCGTGGCTACAGCTCCCTAGCAATCGCGTCATACCTCTGGTAGACTTCGCTTACACGTCAACTGCCAGGCGTCAGTTGTACGACCACCGGTTGTGTGTCTCAGCCACAGACCAGAAAGATTTGATTCAACAACTCGAGAGTGTCCCAGTTGTGCGCCTCTCAAAAAAAATCACACAAGTCATATTTGTCTTTTCCGGACAAGGTAGCCAGTACCCCGCCATGGGATCCCATCTTTATGAGACTTCTCCGATATTTAGGCGACATATTGACGAATGCCATTCCATTTTGACAGAATTTGGATTTCCCGGGATACTGCCCTTGATCGTTGACCCCAATGACGTCGTTTCTAAACCGGAAGATGAGTTAGTGGCCTTCCAATCATCCTTATTCTCTTTGGAGTTCGCTTTGTCCAAGCTGTGGCTCTCATGGGGTATACGACCAGTGGCCGTGGTTGGTCACAGGTCGGTGGTCAATTTTTTAAACAGAGTCACTCTAATACAATGAACAGTCTCGGAGAATATGTAGCCCTGGTGATCGCACAAGTTCTTTCCCTCAAGGACGCTATCTTCATCGTTGCCAAGAGAGCCCGCCTTATGGAACAGAAATGTCCCCTCAACTCCACTGGAATGATCGCGGTGTCGCTTGGACACGAAGATGTTAAGAAATTTTTGGAATCGACTCCAGTTGTCGCAGACCTTTCGATTTCTTGCTACAATAGCCCAACAAGTACTGTGGTTTCTGGCTCCTCAGTCCAGATCAAGGCTTTCAAGTGTCTCTTGGACGCTCAATGTCTCGCAAAAAGCACGATCCTTTCTGTACCTTTGGGCTATCACAGCCCCGCCATGGTGCCATTAATTGACACTCTGACAGAAGCCGTCAAGTTTGTCAAAATTTCGCCACCCACAATTCCCATTATCTCGAACGTCTTCGGGCGGGTCATTCAACCTGGCGACAAATTTTTGTTCAATTCCGCATACTTTTCTCAACATTGCCTTCAGCCGGTGAGATTTTGTGAAGGAATTGAATCATTTCTATGTGATCCAGCTCATACGGAGTCGGACTTATGTTGGCTTGAAATTGGGCCGCACCCGGTTGTTTTACCCATGCTCAAGACTCAGCCCAAATTGCCTGAGAGCGCTGTTCTAGTAGAATCGCTTCGAAAGCACGAAGACGCATGGACGACGCTGTCTAAAACTCTTTCGCGCATGTACACCTTAAATCTTGACGTGAAATGGCGTTCTGTGTTCGCAGAGATGGGACCAGCCTCATGTGTCACTTTACCGTCGTATCCGTTTTCCAAGGAGAAATTTTGGGTTCCATTTGAGGAAGCACAGGGAATCGTTCGTCAATCCGTCAACGAGCATCAAATTCAGCACACGTTTCTCCATTCTTGGGTTCAATATCCTTCTGTCGACAATGGGTGGGTGGCTACTTTCGAGTCGCCGATAACTTGCCTGGAGAAGTATATTCGCGGACACACTGTGGCTAACGCGCCTCTTTGTCCTGCATCAGTGTACTTTGAACTTCTTTATGCTGCGACTTCTCTTGCAAAAACTTACCTCGGATTGGATTCGGTTGACACCCATGTCGTTTTTCGCGAGGTTCAGTTTTCCGGACCCCTAGTCCTCGATCTCTGCGTTACACAGACGGTGCAGGTTATTTGGACAATGAGCGGCGACAATGGTTGCTTTAGCATTAGCTCTCGTACCTCAGCGTCACCAGAGGCAATGACTCACGCGAGCGGCGAATTCCGGTCGCAGTCCACCGCACAGACCTTGGCTAAATTTGCTAGGGCGCTTCCCTTCATCGAACGTAGATTAAGCGCAATCCCGCAAACTCAGAACGGACAGGCGCCCAAGGTCTTCTCGGCTCAAACCGCTTACGAGGTTATCTTCCCCCGAGTTGTCGATTATTCGCGAGAATATCATACAATGCAAAATATCTTCGTGGATGTTTCTGGAACGGAGGCCTCCGCGACCATCAAATTGCCTTTAATTCAGGATGGCGAAAATTTTGTCGTCCATCCCATCTTTCTGGATACAATTTTGCATACGGCTGGTTTCGTCGCAAATCTGCAAGGCGACATCAACGACGCTTATATTTGCAAGGAGGTTGGTTCAGCAACACTCCTACCCAGCCGAATTGATCCCTCTGCATCCTACACGATTTACTGCAACACTGCCATAATGCCAGAACAAAGAGATATTTTAGCGGAATGCTTCGTTCTCACTACTACGTCTACAAGAGAGGTTATCGCGCACATGAAGGACATTCGTTTCCGAAAGGTCCGACTGGACAGTTTGAAAGCAAGACTTTGTCGTATGACTCTGAATGGAGCCACCCCCATCGAAGCCCCCGTGATAAGGCATGTCGACACATCAGCTGCATCCCCGGAAATTTCCCCCTCCTTCTCCAACACCGAAAAAAGGGTAGCGCAGATAATTGGCGAGGCATGTGGAATTAGTGTCGACCACATTTTGTCTGATATGGATCTCGAGTCACTAGGGGTGTGTTCCCTGGCGTGGATAGAAATCTGGCATAACATTCGTCAAACTTTTCCCTGGATAATGGTTGAGCCTAATCCCGCAACCTGTAGAACAGTCTCGGATATCGCGCAGACAATATCTGCGGCGCTCGGAGCGGGGAAGAGGGTGGATATCCCACCGGTAAGCAGTGTGGAATCTTCTCCTCGTACACTTGTCCCAGAAGGGATGTCCCCCGATCCGAACTTTCTGGCCATCGACGGGCAAGTTGATGTAAGGGCGATTCTTTCGAGCGTTCTCGAGATAGCACCAGAAAATATCGACGATACCAGCACCCTCGACTCACTTGGATTAGATTCCCTTGCCTCCATCGAAGCCCTCCACATTCTCCACAAGGTCCACAGACTTGAACTTTCAAATAATTTTTTCTTGGAACATCCGACTCTTCGCTCGATCCAGTCCTACATCTCCGCTCATGACCCTAGGTCTCGCATGAGGTCACAAGCACCGTCTTTAAATGTAGAAAGCTCAGATAATATCTTAGTTCATATCCAAGCATCGCCCGCGCCCAGGCCACCGCTTTTCCTGATCCATGACGGGAGTGGTCTCGTCAGTTACTGCGATCGCATCTCGCCTCTCGGTCGGGATGTATGGGGATTGAGAAATCCTCGCTTCTTGAGCGCCCAACCGTGGTCTTCGCTTATGGACATGGCGTCTGCATATGCTCAATCAATTCTGAAGGTTTCTAATGGCCCATTAATTTTAGGAGGTAATTTTATAATTTCCGATACCCCGGAGCCATCGTTGCTAATTTTTTTTTTTTGCGTGCAGGTTGGTCTTTCGGGGGTGTAGTCGCCTTCGAAATCGCAAAACAGCTTGCTGCAATGCACATCAACGTGTTGGGCGTTATCTTGGTCGATTCTCCCAGTCCGAAAGGCAAAGTTCCCTTATCGGCCGGCATGATCGACGTCATCGTCTCGCCAAACGCAGTGGGGAGGGTTACAGAGGCGGTCAAATTGACAAAGCAGCAGTTCTTGATGAATTCACAGATCCTGGTTGAATATGATCCAAAGGCCACATCCGGCTCTTACCCTCCCCTCGTCTTTTTGCGCTGCGTAGAGGGATATAGTCCCGTCGGAGTTGATGTCCCCCCGTGGTTTTCCGACCGAAAAAATGTTGAGGGGGTTACTGGCGACTGGGAGGGAGTTGTTGGACAGCCCGTGCAAGTTTTAGATATCCCTGGTCACCATTTTGAAGCGTTTAGTTCCGTGAATGTGCGTTGCCACCTTTTTCTTTTTCCTTTTACTTTATGGTTAACCTGCGATTTTTAGATTCAACAAGTCTCGAAATGCATTGCCGACGCCTGCACGATTTTGGAGTCTCAGTAATAATAAACCCTCAGAATTTCTTGAAAGATGAACACGAGCCAGAGCGAATTAGAAACGAAGTCGAAATTATTGCCCAAACACGTAATACGTAGAATCCACATTGTTATCAGGGTATAAACGAAGTACGAACGTAACAAGTAGACGCATAAAGATATTGATCAATCAATCCACGTCGGCTCTACGTGGAAATGTGCACGAGGATCGTACTTTTCGCCCTTCTTCCGCGCATCTTCATACTCCGCCTCCATGCGCAACTTCACACTCCTATGAACCTTCACTCCATTCGTCGCCTGCTTGGGAATGAACCTCGGCCGGGCCAAGTTCGACCTACAAATCAAAAGAATCATCATCACACCCACGAGAAGAAGCGCGGAAAGGAAACAACCTACCCAAAATACGTCACCCACTGATTATCTCCCCTCTGATACCGTAATTGCATAGGCAGAATCTCCAAGACCCACCATGACTTCTTAATCACCAACTGATCATACACAGGGCTCAGCGCATCCTTCAACTCTTCCTCCTCCTCCGAGCCCACCTGAGCGGCCTGCACGCCGGCCTCACCCAATCTGACAACCTCCGGGTGCTCCGCGCGCCTCTTCACCAAATGCGCGTGGAGGCGCACGGGGATGGGGTTGCGGGGCGCTTTGGCGATGCGGTTTGAGCCGAGGGGGAGGGGCGGAGGGCGGGGCGTGACGAAGGGATAGAGGGTGGATGGGTCGAGGCCGATGGAGCGGAGTGCTTGCGCGTCGAACATGATGCCTGTGTTGGTTTTGAAGCATTCGCGGATCATCCAGCGGAGGGTTATGCGTGCGAGGGAGTTGCGCGTTTTGTTGCTCACTGAGCCCCCTCCTATGTCTGTAGAAAAGAAAAAAAATCATGATTAGAATTTGTGTGTATGGATGACATGGAAAGTGTTAAATTTACCACAATGACAACCCTGAAAAACGTATTTTTTTAAAAAAGCGGAGGAAGTTGAGGTTGGAAGTACTCACCGCGAACCAAACCTCCTCAATATCCGTAGTCTCCCCGGACGCCGTAGAATACATCCTCTCCAAAGTGTTCAGTTTCCGATCATCATCACTCTCCTTCCTCGTCTTATGCTGATGCTGATGATCATCCTGACCACTCGCATGTCCATTCTTCCCATGCTTCTTCGAGGGGTGATGATGCACCTTCACATCATCCTCAACAAGTGCGCATGCAGTATTGGACGCGTTGAGCACGGCGTCTTGGCCTAGCTTTAATTCATCCGCATCGGGCCTGTTCCATAGATTCGCTTTAAACTTTGAGCGCCGTTCGTCCAGCGCGACGGCGTGTCGGAATGTTCGGACGATGGTGTTTGAGGTTGTGAAGGGTAGTCTTTTGGGGATGATGCCCACCGAGTCGACGGTATCCCTAATTTCGAATTTTGAGTTTCCCGCATATATGTGATGATGTATTCATACCAAACCCCAACAAATTCAATATCGACGTCGACGGAGAAGGCCTTTTTAAATTCAGTTGATTGTTCCCAGCCGACGTGGTCCGCTCGTTTGAACATCTTGTAAGCGAACGGGACTTGCTGGAAGTTATCCTTGGGGAGAAGTCCGACCTTGTGAATCATCCCTGCGAGACTGGAAGATATGTTTAATCATTGCGGTTCCTCGGAGTGGTATAAGTTATGGACTTACCTTCGGGCTGTATATGCACCCCGGGAAAATCCTGTCGGAGAAACCCTTGAGCAATACGGCCGGAACAAGGAGCGAGCAAGAAGGCCAACCGAATATGCAGATCCTGTCCCCAGCGATGTCTTTATCATATCAGCATCCCCACCCAAAAAAAAGAAAAAAGGGCACTCACAATTCTGCATCAAGAATTCATACCCGCCTAAAACCAACCATCATGTGAGTGACTAGCAACGCAAATCTAGGTCATGTACTCACTCATGACGTGTGCATGAAGGTTCCAAGCAAACATCTCATCCAACGTCTACGTACGCCAACCCAAATCAGCGCCACTTCTCAACCGCTGAAAAAAAAACTCGGAGTCTCACCTTCCGAATGGACGACATAAAGGGCGTAGCAATCTTCGGAGCAGTGTACGTCCCAATCCCCGCCTAACAGCGCACACGACCATCAGTTTCATCTCTCGTAAAACCCTTTCATAAAATTTAAAACAAACCAACCTGATAATAAACCATCTGCTTCGACCGATCACTCTTCTTCAACAACGCAACAAGCTGCACAATATTCGAATTATCAGCATCGAACTGGTCCCCCGTCCCGTCAAAACACAGCACGAGCGTGCGGTAACCCCCCTCGTGGTCCGGGGGGATCGTCACAGGTGTTTCCCTCAAAGAACCTCCTCCCTGGGGAGACTCGCTGGCAGAAAACTGGGTCTTGTCGTACGCGGATGGTGAACTCGAAATGGGCTTTTGACTCGGGACGGCGTCGTCCGAGAACGCGACGGAGGCTGTTGAGATTGGCGCAGTGGGTCGACCGCGATCGGTGGTGATGGCCCGGGTGTCCCCCGTCAAGGTCATTTCTTGTTGGGAGTGCGCGATGGACATGGGCGGGAAAAGAAAGTCGAGCCTCAGGTTTGGCAGCGGGATCCGGAGCTGAGGTATGGGAAGCAAGGAATCGCGACTTCGTAGCAACTTGGGCAGATTGGGTATTTATAAACTGGCCATGGGTCGCAGCTTGGGTATTTATAGTATGGCATGGAAGCACCCAAGACTCGCTCGGGGCTCGGAGATGAATCAGAACATTCCCAAGTGGAGGGAGAATTTCGTTTATGCACCGCGTCGCCGGGAGTGGAGCCGAGCAGACGCCCAACAGTCTACAGACGCCCTTTTTCTCCACGGGCCCTGAGCTAACATGAACCTGATCATAACTTATGTAGGGTCCAAGGAGGACTGTGACGTTAATCAAGACCTCTGAGCAGTGAGCATTGAATGCCAAAACTCACTGGCAGATCTGTGTGGAGCCATCGAGGTTCGCAAAGTTAGCCCGTCAACGCACGCCGTGTAATGTCGCCGCATGGTTATCACATCCTTATGTACTTACTTCCACCTCATCCAGCCGAATCATATGATATCACCAGGAAGATCGTTCACACGCGCACAAATGCCGTCCATTCTCCCTGTCACCTTTCGTTCTGGATTCGAGGGTGCTGCCAGGGGACTCCAAGGGCGCCAAGAATCAAATTCGGATTCGAAAAAGGATTCAAGAACGTTCAAGATTGAAGTCAATTGGACTCGAGAGTCGAGAAAAGTACAACGTAACAAGAGAAAGCGTACTCTTACACGTCCACGCTGGAGTCTGGACTCGGGAAACGTAAAAGGTGAAATCCCCCACCCAAGAAGGCGCTCACACTCGTACTCGTCCACACATCCAAGATCAATCAACCCAAGTAACACACCCCAAATCCAAATTCGCCTTGGGCGTATACCCACCCTCGGCATCCATCCTCGTCTTCACACTCCTATGCACCCTGACCCCCTTCTTCGCCTGTCCAGGAATAAACCTTCCCCTTCCCAAATTCAACGCAAACCAAGTAACCCAATTATCATCACTCTTCTGCCTCCTCGGCCTCAAGGGAATAACCTCCACAATCCACCACCCCCGACTTAGAGCCAGTTGGTCGTATATAGGCGCCAACGCATCATGGAGCTCGAGTTCCTCCTCCGATTCGGCGGGGAAGGCTTCGGTGGCATCGTATTTCGGTTCTTGAGGCGTCTTGGGGATCGGTTGGAGGGAAAGCGTGGAAAAGAGGGGGAGAGCAGGTGGGCGGGGCGAGACGAGGGGGTAGAGAGAGGAGGGATTGAGGCCGATGAGCTTGAGAGCGTCGGCGTGGAACATTATTCCCGTTTCGCGTTTGAAGCATTCGCGGATCATCCAGCGCAGGGGGATGCGTGCTAATACTGGTTTGGCTCCATTTGCCACTGATCGTGAAGGTTAACAAACGGATTGACGAGGGCAGTGAGGTGGTGTACGTACCAGAGCCGCCACCCACATCTGCAGGAAGGCATATCATCAGAAACGAGCATAAGAAGCAACAGATAAGAAAGAATACAGACCACAGTGGCATCCAGCGAACCAAACCTGTGTGGGACAACCCATCTAAGCACTCCTCAGTCTGATGCAAGGAAGAAACGCCAACACACCTCATCAATATCCGTAGGCTTGATCCTCTCAACGCCATACTGCCTCTCGAGGGCCTGCAACCTAGATTTACTAGGATGCGGGCCAGCCTTTTGTTCAATCAGCGCAACGTGCTGATCGGTCACGCTGAGAGTCTGTTCGTTCACTTTGGGCCGGTTCCAGAGGTTGGCCTTGAACTTTGCGCGGCGTTCGTCTAGGGAGATGGCATGTCGGAATGTACGGACAATAGTGTTTGAAGTTGTGAATGGGAGGCGGCGGGGGATTATACCTACGGAGCTGACGGTGTCCCTGAGAGGAGGTGAGATCGAGAAATATGAGAGGAGGGGGTGCAAAGAAAGGGAAAAGGCGTACCAAACGCCGACGAATTCAATATCAACGTCGATTGAGAAGGACCTCTTGAATGCGTTTGATTGCTTCCAACCCAAATCGTTAGCGCGCGTGTACATCTTGTATGCGAATGGAACCTGCTGATGGTTGCATGCTGGTAGGAGCCCTACTTTGTGGATCATTCCGGCAAGGCTAAGAATGACAGTATGAAACGAGGTATCGATGTAATGATCGGACAGACTGACCATCGTGCGGTATATGCGCCGCGGGAAAAGCCTTAAGGGGAGGTAAGGTTGAGGAAAAGGTGGTTGGTGACAGGACCTACCGAAGATGCAGATCCTGTCGCCAGCTTTATCTGAATGAGAGGTTCAGTACGGAAAATACAGAGAACGGGACCAACGCACAATTCTGCATCAGAAACTCATATCCGCCTGGAATAAGTATGTAAACCGAGCAAACAACACGCATATATGAGGTTCTTACCCATGATGTGAGCATCAATGTTCCACGCGAAAGCTGCATCCAGAGTCTGGTAACAGTAAATGTGAGAATGTGTGCTATCTGGTATTCCGCAAGGCAAGCTGACCTTGGAGAACTTGGCGAACAAGGGGGTAGCGATCTGCGGAGGCATATACGTGCCTATACCAGCCTAAACATACGCGGGTAAGAGGGGAGGCATTCAATGGGGGGGAACAATGGCTTGACTTGGTAGTACACCATCTGTTTGTCGGGGTCGTCCTTTGCGAGCATGCTGAAGAATTCAACGACGTTGGAGTTCTGCACAAGGCTTCCGTTATCAAGGCGTTCACAGAAGTTTGAGACGCATACATCCGAATCGAACCTAATCATCAAAGAACATTGTCATTCCCAACGCCAGCACAAACGATAAGAGAAGAGAACGCACTGGTCACCCGTCCCGTCAAAGCACAACACCAACGTCCGGGCTGCATGGTCAGGCGGAACGACGACAGGAGAAGGACCACCAGAAAGCGAGCGCTCTTTCACACCACTCACATCGCCCTGCTTGATAAACGCCGGCGCTTGGGGCGAGTTGGCGGTTAATGTGGCTGTATCGGAAAAGGTGCTCGCTGAGCGCAAGTGACCTTTTTCCTCTGTGGTGGACATCTATCAGTCTCCGTGTGTACTGTGGGAGAAGAAGGGCGGCGGATAGTGGGCGTAAGTACTCACAGGATTAGTTAAGTCTCCTCTTCAACGATTGACAGGAAGAACATTCGAATTCAATCAGCTGATATGTTATCCGTCGATAACAGTTTTAAGAATTTAAACTCTGTCCCCGTGTCCATCTCTGTCAAACAACTCCCACAAGTCTGGCGTCTGAAGGTTGGAAGTCTAGAGTGCTCTGTACTGGCTGATATTGCAACTGAGGAGAATGGTGGAAATGGCCAGAGTGGAAGAGTGGAACGGCTCGAACGCGAAAGCACACTCGAAGATGGTGGCCTACTCCCAAGATCTTGCCAAACACGACCAAACAGTCTCCTGGAACTCTACCTATTGGAGGCCGTCATCTCAGACTGCACATTCTGTCGCCATTTCCGGATCGAATTTTACACAGTTTAAGGATATCAATGTAAGATGTTATTGTATAGTGCATAGCGTGCATAGGACGGAAATCGGTCCAGCTTTGCCCAAGAACACCTGTTCTAGGCTTCATCACAAGCATTAATATTCACCCACAACATTAACCCAACCCCCCGGGAAGGAATTACATCACTACCTTCATCGCCCCCACCTATCCAGCTTATCCCTCAAACAAAAAGGAACTGACCAGCGAGCGCGCCGCACAAGATGAGTAAGATCGAGGTGTACTTGTGTGTAAACTTATACAGCACGGCAAGCGCCAGCAGGTACAGGACGGCGGCGACGGCGTCATGCGAGGCGACAACCAACACACCGTCCACCGTCGTGGGCTTGATCCGACCCGTGGTGCCCACGGTCTCCCCGAGGATTTGGACTGCGATGATGGCGATTACGCCGACAATGGAGCCACATACGCCGTCGAAGAAGGCGCCGAGGAACTGGAGAGGGGGCGCGAATGACAGAATGAGGAGTAAGGAAGAGGAGAGGAAGGAGACATAACATACCTTGTTACGCACGAGCTTCTCAAGGGCATGATGTCCGATGATGGTGAATATAAAGCACGGGGATAACATCCCAATCGTGATGACCGTGGCGCCCGAAAACGCATACCCAAGGCCTCCGTGCACATATCCACCTTGGAACCCAACGAACGTGGCAAAAATAACGAGGGGCGCAGGGAGGAGATTACCAATCGCAATGCAGTCGATGAAGACCTGCTGCGGTAACCAGCCACCGAGAATCACGGCCTCTGCTTGGATGAAGGGGATTGCGGTGTATGCCCCACCGAAGGAGAGGCTTCCAGCAACGAGCCCAAGGACGAAGAGATGTGAGAGATCAGGGGTCCGTGCGATGCCGAGGGCTAGCGCAAGCGGAGAGGGGACGCCTCGGAAGACAACGTAAAGGGCGTAGCCGACATATTGGAGGACGAAGAGGAGACCGGCGATGGGCCAGTAGCGCCGGACCAGGGCCATGTTGATTAGGCCGTAGATGCCCAGAGATATGAACCTAAAAGCAGCAATCAACGAGAGTCATGAACCACAGGGAGCCTGTTTCGTACCAGTTAATCCTCAAAGCACTGTTAACGGCTGTGAAGAGGGCGAAAATGACAAGCCAGACATTCAGTTGCTTGGTTTCGTGTGAAACGAGAGCATGTTCCATGATCTTGTGTGTGGCGCGCAAAATCTGTCCATAACAAGTCATTGACGTTGGATTCTGATAAGAATGGATTTACCATTGCCGCCACCATAGGCTGCAGAGCGCGGAAGGATGCATCAAAGTAGGTGTTCCCAAATCCAACAACGACGTAAATGTAGCTGGCAATTAGCATGAGCACGAAACCAGGCAGAGAGAAGCCGAGTCCCGCCGCAAGCCCTCCCCATCTTCCGCCTGCCAGGCACCCGAAAAACATGCAGAGCTCAGCGGCCTCCGGCCCAGGGAGTATTTGGTATACTCCGAAGACGCGATAGAAACGCGCCATAGTTATCCATTGATCTTTGACAACCAAACGCTCTTTGATGAGTGCTATTTGGGCCACGGGCCCGCCCCAAGCAAAGATGCCGAATTGGGAGAAGAAAAGCCAGAAGATCTGAAGGATTGATAGTTTTGGAACGCGAGAATTATCCTCGTATTCGTTTTTAAGTGACTCCAGATGTGTTGGGAGACCCTGGTCTAAAGCAGCTTCGTCTGGAGAGAGTTTCTCGACATCCTGGGGGGCGACTTGGGTGGTGGACGTCGACATATGGGTGATGGAGACTTGCAAGAGGGAGTTGGCACAAATGAAGGCGCGATTCCTTCCCATGGTCAAGTTTGGCCAAAGCTTGGCAGGGGGCGCCAAGCCCAAGAATCCGAGATAGCCAACTGACGCTAGCGACGTTTGCCACCCGAAACTCGTGTTTCGGCGGCATGGTTCCGATCGATATTGGTCAGTGCCTCTGCGAGCGTCCAACGCAAAGTACTTATCATTTTCTCAGCTCCCTTGCTACTTTGTGCCACAACCGAGGTGTGCACCGTTTCCCCCCGGCCAGCCTACGCCTCCCACCTCCAATCATCCACGTTCTTCGTCACTGCGCAGAGTGTGGTGCTCTGATGCGGGTTTGTGATCTGACGTATGGGTGACGAAGACTTGAAGGCTGGAGTGAACGAGAAAACTTATGATGAATATGCCTCACGAAATTGGTGGATTCAGAAAGCTGACATCTGACATCCCCGAGAACGGATTGCGTAGTCGTAGCATAGCTCTAAAGGCTGAAAGAGGTCGACAAGCGTGTATGGGATCCGGCTGGTAGTTGTGAGGGTCTGTGAAAGTGATAGAGTGACGGTTACAAAACTGAAAAGGAGCAGAACTCACGCATTACGCATACAGATCCGGAATACCGCACGAGCTCAAATCCGCGAGACCTTCAATGACCACACCATCCTCCTCCTTCAAATCACAATTTCCCCCCTTGAATTCCTCGCAAGCTCGTTGCGAGCCTACCCCGAACCCGGCATTCCTCATCCAAGAACGTGCCACTCATGGTAACTCGTCCAGCGTAGTGCACGTCGCGGCGAAGTGGAATCTCCACGCATCAATGAAGAAATTGAAGCGGAAATTGCTTCATCAAGCGAGGGCAAGGAGATGCCTAGGCCTGCGACCGCTTGATTGCGTGTCTACAGGCCGTTTCGTTGTGGCATGGTGTCGTGGGTGGGAGGGGGAGAGGCGCAGAGGAAGGAAAACGTTGGGACATGCAGATATGTCGCGTGAGGCGGCGTGAGTGCATCGGCGGCGTACATAGGTGCGTCAGAGGCCGTTTTATCGGGGAATAATATTGTGCGAATCCTGGAGACATGCTGAAAAAAAGCCGTGACAGGTTGGAGAATTCCCGCTACGTTAGTAGTGGGTTTTGTGGGGCGACCAAACTAGGAAACTTTAAATCACGTTTTTTATCATGTGGTTTTCAAGTCACATGTCAACACCTCTGCATTCGATGGAACGCTGTTCACACACATTACTGCTTTTCCAATTTTTCATGTCGTGAGTTTTTTTTCGTTGCTTCACCAAAGCATCCCGTTCCTTCTTGTTTCGCTTTACTGTGCCTGGTCACGTAGTTGGCCAAACTAGGTAGTTGGCCATTTGACCTCTGGAGCCCGGATTTAAGCTGCCCGGTGCTTTTTTTTTGCAGAATACTATACAGTAAACCTTACTCATCTGTTTTATGAAGAAAAAAAGTAAGATATCTGACCCCCTCAGCTGCTGCGCTGCTCAATGTGCTTGGTTTGAAGGCGTGAGACCGATTTATCTATATTTGATAACACATCCAAATCGGGAAGCCTTATCTCCACCGCGCAAAATTCATTCGCGCTTCGAGTTGTTCGCAGCACAGATTCAAAGGTTAATTTGTGAATGATGAAAGGGGAGAAACCCACAAGATTTTCAGAGAATGTGTCTTAGATATCACATTTGTTTATCCTCTCAGGCAAATATTCTGTCTTGAACAGCAGGTATTGCAACACAGTTTATGAGACAAGGAATAGGAGAATGACCAGGGAATTTTGAACCCAAAAATTGGGTGCATTTAAAGTGAAAAGAACTGTGCAGATAGGAATTTTGACAATTTTATCTGAGCTGCTAGGGTGTGGAGATCAAAAGAGCTAGATATCGGCAAGGGTCCACAAACTTAAGAAATAGTCACTGGAATCAAGTTTTAAAATGATAAATTTGCAGTCAATCAATCGAGTAGGATCCATTAAAGCATCTAACAGTGTTTTCGGAATAACATTTGCTATTTTTGACATGTGCAAGCAATGCGCTTTCGCTCTATTTCCGATTGTGATCACCTGTGCATCCACAGTGAATTCCTGTCATCTCAGCGCTCTAGCTACACTATGGCAGTGTTTTTCTTATCAGCCAGTAAGAAGGCATTATTTTATCCCATAGAAACCAATGAGGGAGGACGGTGAATTTGTGTTCTCCCCCTTATCAAACCTTTATCGTGCAGACACTACATATCCAAAACCTTGCTCATAATGTCTGACATTCACATATCCAACCCTTTAGATGATCTCCAAAGCCTGAGCCAAGATGAGCACATTGAGTTTGCAATCATTGGAATCAGAAATGCTGGGAAAACAGCCCAGGGGCGTGATGTCCTCTCTTTACGAAAGGCGGCAACTATTTACCAAGTTACGCGGCAGACATTGGCTAACCACATCCTTGGAATGAAAACCCAGGTTGAGGCTCACGAGCACGAGCGAAATCTTACTTCAGCGCAGGAGGATGTCCTTGTCGAGTGGGTCAAGGTTATGGGACGCC